>CM065054.1:94961908-95126908 GCA_032883995.1 Coronaproctus castanopsis
ATAATGGTAGTAAACCATGCTTATGTAGTAAAAATAAATGGAAGCAAACCTCGGCTATGCGCATGAATGCGCGAGCGCCAGGTGTTTATTCTATACTGAAAATTAATCTTGTACGAGGTTACTCGAAGAAGAAGAAGAAACTTAAACAATATCTAACATAAAAACATAAAATTCTATAATAATAAAAAAAAAAAAAAAATTCTGTAACTATAAAAGGACAATATAGATAAATAAAGATAAGAATTAAAGTAGAGGTAAAACTATAACAAAAACGTTTTAATTTAAAAATTAATGATTAAAAAATTAAAAATAAAATTATTCCTATCGACGCTTACTGCGTGCGGCGGTAGTAAGGAAAATAACTTAAAAACTGTCTTGCTATGTAGAAGTAAGTAAAACAAGGTAAATAACATAAAAACAAACGCAAATAAAAATTCGAAATCAACGGTAAACTACATTTTCAGTTTCTGAGAAGTCCTTTTTTAAAATATTATAAGAAACCAACGTTTTGCGCCGACGACGCTTATAGTTCATTAAATATTGCTTCATAGATTCGGGAATTAAATTATAGGCTAACCAACATAAACGGCCTGTGTGCGACAGTGAGTCTTATTAAAATTTGGTACTTTTGCTCTCTCAGCGCCAGAAGTTCTTGCCACTTGCGATTTGTATATTGAAATAATTCTTATGTTTTACTACAAAATCCAAAATATTGAGTACATACAGTTGATGTACACTTAAGAGTGGTTTATTTGGATCATTGCTAAATATATTCTTTATAACTGAATTCTGTAGTGAAAACAATGGTTTCTGAAGATATTCAGCTGCCCCGCCCCAATGGACAATACCATATGTCAAGACGGGTTGGTATAAAGCTATGTATAGTCGAGACAAGTGCTTTGCAGAAAAGTATTGTTTTAAATAATAAAATAGATAATTTAACTTTCTTACTTTACTTACAATATGATTTAAATGTTTATTCCACGTTAATTTAGAATCGAATAAAATTCCTAAATATTTAACTTCATACACTCTCTCTATTATAAGTTGATTTGCTAGATAGATTTTCATAGTCTCAAATAAGTTAGGTGCTTGTTGACTATATATTATATATTTAGTTTTCTCGCGGTTCACTACTAGACGATTATGTGTCAACCATCTTGTAATCCGATCAACATTCTGCTGCGTCAGTTCTTGTAGGGTATCCGCGAAGCGAGAACTAACAACTAATACAGCATCATCGGCATAACCAAAAAATTTTACCCGAAACATCCGGGTTACATAAATCATTAATATATATCAAGAATAAGTATGGTCCTAATATACTGCCTTGTGGTACTCCCGAATTTGAAACATTCATTCGACTAAACGTCTCGTTGATCTTAGTTAATTTCTGTCTTTGAGATAGGACTGGAACCAGCGAAGACTATTATCCCTAAATCCACAAGCGTACAATTTTTTAAATAATATATAGTGGTCTATGACATCAAAAGCCTTACGCAGATCAAAATACACGGCTGCCGTGGATCGACCGTTTTCTAAGTTTTGTGCAATGTATGAAATGTGATTAAAAAGAGCATCGTCAGTTCCTTTTCCTGGTAAAAAACCCCGTATTGATTAACACTGAAAAATCTTGAAAAAGAAACTGCAGCATAACATTCTTCACACACTTTTCAAATATTTTAAGATGAAAGAATACATATTGGCCTATAATTTGAAATGTCTGTTCTATCGCCATTTTTATATATCGGTGTTATTAATCCTAATTTCAATATCTGAGGGAATACATCATCGATTCATTAAACAAATAAGTCAACGGCTGTAGAAAGAAGTGAATATTATCTTTAATTATTAAGATCGATATTTTATCGAAACCAAATGAAGATTTATAAAGAATTGCGTTTTTAACATCATCAGAGGAAAAGTTTAAAAATACAAAAGATTTGGTACTAAAATCTAAGTGGTCATTATGAGTTTGTTCTATAATCTGTACTTAATAATTCCGATACACTAGTTTTTAAAAAATTCATTAAAATTATTAGATATAAGCTCCTCATTTCCATCAACAGGTACCTTAACTCTGTTTTGAGCTATTTCCTTGATTTTCGCGTTCTGTTTCCCCATCACCTTGTTAACTATAGCCCAATATTGTTTTTGTTTTGCTTCACATTTATTTAATAAGTTAGAATAGAAAGTACTTTTTGCTTTCCTAACGGCTTTTTGGACAGCTTTAGAAGAGTTGATATATTTATCATACAAATTCCTATTTTTAGTATCTTTTTTATAAAGTTTTAATAAATCATTTTTAATTCGAGTTAATCGTATTACTTCGTTTGTTATCCAATTTGTTCTCTTACGGTAAAGTTTACACGATTTTTTTTGGGATCTTACTTTGATTTAAGATTTCAGTTAAGTTAGAAATGAACCATTCAAACTTTTCGTTTACATTTGCTGGACTGGTGTAGAGGTACGATATATCAAAAGAAGTCAGCAAGTTTTTGAAAAGTAGCTTATCAAGAAAATAATTTAGATTGCTAAAAGGAAGGCGACAAACATTGCTTAATGAAAACTCAGCGGAAAGCGCGTTATGATCAGAAAAGCCAACATCGATAACTTCACACGCAACATCAAACTTTACTGTGTCATTTTCTAGTCCGCGGACAAACAAATGATCCAAACACGATTTATAGTGTTTAAAAGGTCGATGATAGGTAGCTTGATTTACTATCGATGAAAATCCATAAGAATACATGAAATCTAAATAAATATTTCCTTCATAATGTTCTAAAATATCGATATTTATATCACCTGTGAGAACTACTAGGTGATTTCCTGAAAGCTTCATTAGTTTCTTCAAATCATCCAAAAAGTCTGAATAAGTGTGACTACAATAGCGGTATAGGCCACAAAAAATTATAGATTTGTTGTTTTCCAATTTTAGTTCTATTTGTACTATACATTACATGAAGATAATAGAAACTCTGTACTTGAATAACGAATACCATCTTTTATATCATACCTCACTCACACTCTCACACGACTTCTTAATCAGAATATTAATATCGGTTTCGTTTACTATTAACTTTATCGGATATTTATCGTCTTTCCGCGCGAACGTCCTGCGCCGTCTCTACACCAGACATATTTAAAACCGTGATCTCTCAGCTTCTTCGCTGCAGCAAACAATTTAGAATTTTCGGCGGTTAGATGTTCGTTCAAATATATTTTTTCCCTCGGCGTACTGGTAAAACCTAAATGTTCGTGGAATAATCTCGGGTTATTTTTATTCTTTAATAGGTTTATTTTGTCTGTTCTTCTACAAAAACGAACGACGATATTCGGATGTTTCTGCCTCGGTGATTTCCGTAATCGAGATGACAAACGTCAATATATCCTTATCAGCAATGCCGACACCAGCTAAAATTCCGATTTTCTGTACTACCTTAATTATATCTTCGTTAGTAGTGGTTGGTACATTACTTATAATTATATTGTTGCGTCTCGAATACTGTTCGAGACCTGACAATCGGCCTTTCAAATCAGCATTTTCGGCCTTTAATTCCGTATTTTCTCTTATCAGTGTTCTCTATCTTCAATAAGGCATTCCCGAGATTACTATTAATATCTTCCACACTAGATAGTAGAGTACTATACTTTTCATTTAGTTTCCCCAATTCACGTCTAATCGAATCCAACATGGAATTATCTGTGTCTGACTTATCCGAAGTTGTTGAGCTTGATCTAGCACGACTACGACAAGCCTGGCAATTCCATTGTTCTTTTTTAGAGGATGACTTCCCCTTCCACGTTTTTGCCACAATGCCACTACATTCATCAAAATGTAACTTTCCCTTACATTTACCACACGTGACGAAATCACCGTCTTTGGGCAAACAGGTTGAGCATTTAGCGCATTTATTATTCATTATATAATCAAAATTGATCTTACCCGAAATACCGCTGATAAAAATATCACTGATAAATAAATCCTGATCGAAAATATCACTGATGAACACACGCGTAAATTTATAAGGAAGCGAACAGAACAGACAACCTTCTCCGAGCAACAATAATAATAATAATAATAATCAAATCAAATATATTTAAGATATTTCAAAGATTTTTACAATGCAAATGCTATAATGAACAAATTAAACAAAATAATACATTCTGTAATGTAATAATAATAATAATAATAATAGTTATAATAATAATATTTTATAACATTTACATAACATTTATAGTCGAAGGAACTCGTTATGCGCACAGCTAATACCGGGTGATTATTAATAAATTAATCAATAACTTGTTATAGAACGCACACAAGAAACAAAATATGTATAAGCTTACTATGATAATAATAATAATTATAATTATAATAATTATTATTATTATTATTTATATATGCGAATGTAGAATGAACGCACGAATAGGCTTAATTCGAGATTTACGTAAAGGCTGTTCATCGCACCATCTGTGACACGTAGAAAATTTATCCTCGTAACTCGATCGTCTCCCGACTTGTTTCGATTGCCCCCCTTTAACATTGATAACCCCCCCTGCTGACGGATTACACAATTGTTTCAACTTATAAAAACGAACGTACTCGTAATGTTTTCTGTCGTATTAAAAAAATAAAAATAAAAAAAATACAATATTTGTATTATGCCGTTTGGAAAGTTAAGAATTAGCTCCGATTGCATATAACGTTAAGTGTGATTAATAAATTACAATACGACATAATAATGATAATCGATAACTCGTGCAATCGATATCGATTTATATATTTCGAAAGAAAAAATTTAAATATATATATCGCCAGGGTAATTGAGCATCGTTTGAACGAGTAGTGAGCTAAATTAGAAATTAAAATTAGTCCATTAAATAATTATATTCGATTCGCGTGTCATCGTCGAAATTAATTTTCACATATATTCCGTTATTATTGAAGAATTTTTATTGCAACAGGTTAAACAATTTTTATATACATATATATATATATATATATACACTAGCAGTGGTGCCCCCAGGATTTGTATTTGGGGGTGGGCTCAAATATCATCCCCAACAAAAAAATTAAGATCAGGAACAACAACGAAACAAGTAATAAGAAAAATAACAACAAAAAACGCACTGGTCACGACCTGGGTCAGCTTGGAATGCGGAACGGCCCAAACAACGGCCATTTTTTTTCTTTGTACTGCACAATCAGCTAGATTTGCAATGTCATTAGCAGACAGAATGTAAGGAATGTTTCCTAACAGTACTTTTTGCAATCTAGGCTGTTTAGCACCGATCTTCGAGATGAGATATTTTATTAGTGATAACGCCGGAGCTCTTTCAAATATTCTCTTCTGTTTCAACTATCATTTTAGCTGCGAAATGGTTTGGAGCTTACAAGTTAGGCGCCTACTTGATATGTATTTTATACGTTTCTAAGCCCACTGGCGGTTTAAGCCCGGTAGCCCCCCCCGTGGGTGCGCCACTGTACACCAGTATATAAACAAATGATAACGAAATAACCAGAAGAATATCTTTGCCTTGGCTCGCGTTCGGGAAGTTAAGCGGAATACTTTGAATCAAGCAAATGTCAATTAATCGGAAGAGGAAATTTCTGTATAAACAATGTGTACTGCCAGTCCTTGTATATGCTGCAGAAACATAGCCATATACGAAAACAAACGTACAGAAGATAAGAAGGACTCAAACGACACATTAGTGAACGATGATCAACATCAGAGATTATCGGATCGGAACAGAAACGCACAGATACGTGAACTAACGAACTTAGATGACGCAGTGAAACGAATGACTAAAATAAAGGTGGAATTAGGCTGGTCACGTAGCCCGATAGGGTGACAACAGATGGTCAGGCGGTCATACAATGGTCAAATAAATAATTGAGAAAGCGAATAAAATAAAACGATATATATATATATATATATATATATATATATATATATATATATATATATATACTAGAGGTTCTAACCAAGCCTGCTATTCATGAGGGGCTGGCTTCCGCTTTATGGTTTCTTACTAAAGAGTCTAATTATGATAATGGTATACACTGAAATTCAGATTTAAAAAGTGATATTAATGAATAAAAATAATAATGTATTCGGCTTGGTCGAAATTAAATTATAAAATTAGGACATATGTACCTAAATGTAATCTGCAAGAACAATATACCCTACAGTCGGGTGATCAAAAAACAAAAAATGCAGAACGAGTTAATCACCGTATATATTTGGGAACTATAATAAATGAGAATCGGGATCAATCTCGAGAATTAAAATGCAGAATAGAGAAAGTAAGGCGTGCATTTAATAAAAGGAAAGTATTATTCACACGTGTAAGGATCTAAATTTTCAAAAACAAAAATTAGGCTGCTCGGATGTTTTTTTGTTTTTTTTTTTCAATAGAAACGTACCAACAAATATGTTTTATCGAAGATGAACAAAGAACTGGAAATCCTGAGTAAAATCCGGTAAATTAGAATACTTGCGACACGTAATGAGACATGAAAGAAGATATGAATTACTGCGGAGAATTCTTCAAGGCAAGAGTACACGCTATTGTTACCGACGAATATGGAGAAAAATCCGCTCTGATTAGTATTGAAAAATTGTAATTTTGAGCGGAAATTCGGTGTTATTATTAAACATATTTTTCAAATATTTTCAGCTGTAGCCAAAGAGCGAAATCTAGTCCACGAAACTATTAACAAAAATCTAAAGCTGGTTGTGACGTCGGCGTATCCTTTATCCACCTACTACACTAAAAATGGGGTAAGCAACCTCGCAACAGAGTTACTTTAAATATATCTGAGGATCCATCTTAAGAGTAAATTAACACGCGGAGCAAACATGTTGAACAGAAAAAAGAACATCTTGACATAAAATTGAAGCGGCTGTACCACCGGCTTCTTATACTTTAGTCTTTCTCTGGCTTTCAATTTATAAAATAATTCTTAAACCCTGCGTGGACATACGATCTGATGATGCGGGGCTGCGCGAAAAATAGTAATATAAATATAAGATTCAACGGTTCTAAAATAAGCTCATTAGGCTACTCGTTGCATTTCGAAGTACACATTACATCGTGACCTTTTCATTCCTTATGTTAAATTCGTAGTCAGCATGCGCTCGCAGTTTCATACAAATACATCGGTCATAAATTTATTAGATAAGCGTCTTCAGATACGCCGATTGTAACGAACCGGAATATTTGAGAAGAGCACTAATGGGTATTTATCTTACGCTAATTCGCATTTCATAACAATTGCTACATCTCGACCTGTTATAATTACGTTATTAAAATAATTTAAAACAAAAAAATCAAATATTTTCGATATAGTCAAACGCGTACAAATATGTGTTATAATTCGCAATATTCGCCTTGTCATCTTTTTTAGATATCGGCGTAGTGACGCTTAACAAATTTCAATACTTCGTGGAAAAATACGATCGTGCAAAAGAATACCAAGAAGTCGTCGTAATGCTTACAATTCTGACGATCGAAATATGACGATTAATCGAATTTAAACGAACGATGAAAACAATAAAAATAACGTTTCAATTTTTCAATTTTATTTTTTTCATTATTATTACTACGCCAATTGATTGAATAAACGTGCGAATAATTAATCGGAAGAAAGTTAGTTATTTTGGTAAAAAATAAATCGATTAATAGATATTATAATTAATGAAAAGACCCGAGTACAAGATTCTGAGAAATAGATATTATAATTAATAATGAAAAGACTTCGGTACAAGATTCTGAAATAATTGCGTCTAGTTACTTCGACGATTATTTCCGCAACAGTATACCTTCGGAGTTTTACTCACTACTCGAATCGTTCGTACATCGATAACCGCCAAATCGAATACATCGGGTTTCGTCGACATTAACGAGTTGTACGAGATTCGATTCGGTCGCTACTCGAATAAAAATTTCTCCGATGGCCTGTCAATTACCGCGGTTAAAGATAGTATTCATTTCTAACATTTTTATCGATCGCTTCCTAAGCGAGCAGGTACAACTTTTCGAACAAATTGTAACAGCACGTTCAAATTAGCGTCGGGTCTCGAACATATTAGATGCGTGCACGAAAGCGATAGCAGTGCGATCATTGCCGATTGAATAATATTCCATTATAAACTGTCCCGAACGATCAACTAAATTTACCTTTCCGGTAGTGATGGAAATGACCGTTAAGATCGTAATCTTCGATGAGAAAGTTATAAAATTAACATTTACTTCTTAACGATACGTTTTATTCTACGTTATTTATATGAATAATTTGACTTTCTTCTGAGCTACGAAAATTTATTTTAACCCTTTCAGTCATACATTATAAAATTTCGAGACGAAATTGTAAATTTTATGCCGGTATTTATTATGTAATACTGTTTTTCAGGTGAACTATAGATAATTTTCACAACGTATTTATATAAATATTTTTAAAATTAAGACATTTCATATCAATTAGAAAATAAATAATTTTGTTAACATTAAAATTTCATGTCCCACATAGTGGACGACATCGTGGCTGAAACGGTTAATCGCCAATTAGCTTTTATAAGTCAGTTAAATATATATTACGCCTAAAATCGCAAGTATTAACTTACACGTAATTGTAATTCATTAAACCATATGTCCAAATAGGCTTTAAGACTATTTTATAGATCAGAAGTTTATTTTCCAGTGATAAACTTGAGTACCTGTCAAGAAGCCAATTTAATCCATGCAGTTTTAAATCTAACTGTTTTCTTTTTTGATTAACATGCTTGTGCCATGTCAGTTTACTATCTAAATCCTAAATATTTGACATCTTTTTCTTGGCTAATAATTACCCCATTTATTTTTAATGGTTGGTACATAAAATTTCGCAATGTGAAATCAACCTGTGTGCACTTGCTTTCGTTTACGCGCAAAAGATGTACATGTAAATAGAATTCAGCGATTTCAGAACAAGGCCATAAGACTCATTGTTTCCGCACCTTGGTACGTATCGAACCGTACATTGCATCGAGACTTAAACATCCCATATGTAAAAGATGAGGTTAAACGTGCTGTTGATCGATATGTAAGTCGTTTGGAGACACACACAAACGTACTGGCGATCAGTTTACTTGACACTAGTCTAGATGTTCGCAGGTTAAAACGTAGACGACCGTTTGATCTAGCCTAATTTCTCAGTGGGGTCCATCATTGGATGCTAACCCCTAACATGTTATTTCACGTTTCAGTCCAATTGCTGGATGGCTGCCTGGCCAGTTGTAATTAAAAATATATTTATAAAAAAAAAAAAAAATGTAATTTGTTGTATCGAAGCCTTTGTAAATTTTTTTTTTATTATTATTATCATTGACCTGGCTGTACTTATTATCTGGTCAAATTCTGTCTTCGAGGTGATTTTTTGTTACCTACATATTATGTTGAAAAAGTATCTCGTGCGTTCTATTTCTGGAATTAAATTTGTATCGGTTCTCGTTGAAAAAAATCTTATCTTCGGGGTAAATAGCTTCATTGTTTTTAAACATTTTTCTAAGTTTTTCGAAAAAGTAGGTATACATATGAGTCTCTAATCGGATGCATTAGATTTTGAACCCGTTTTATATATATATATATATATATATATATATATATATATATATATATACATATATATATATATATATATATATATATATATATATATATATATATATACATATATATATATATATATATATATATATATATAATATATAGGATTTATTATAATTACTAATTTAAATATTTACGAAAGTAACCTAATGTAATTAATTTGCTTACACACACACACACACACACATATATATATATATATATATATATATATATATATATATATATATATATATATATATATATTAGAGATGGGCATAATCGAATAATAACAAATGATTAATTCGATTTTTCAGAAAAAGTTACTAATTCGATTTTTGAAATCTAAATCCGACTAATTATATTCAGTTTCATTTTTCTTTATAGTCTTTCTACCTGAGGAACATACGTGATATAAATCGGCTAACGTGAAAAATACGAATAAATCGATTATTAAAGTAACTATTAATTCTGATTGTTCCGAAGACTAAAACGAATAATAAGCCAATAAACAATATTCTAATTGAAAAGAAATACGAAGTGGGTTTACATCGAAAAAATTATAGATAAAATATTATTTTAAAATAATTTAAAGTTTATAATCAGTATTTTATTTGATTAATATTGTAAATAATTATACATTAATTAATCCATCTCTAGCTTTCTCTGCGACTAAACTGTACTCGTATGCTATCCTATTATTTTTTTCGTTCACTAATAGTTATCAGTATATTACGCATAAGTGCTAATCAATTGTTCCCCTTTTACAATTATAATAAAACCTTTCCAATAATATAGAATCATTGTATTATCTGCTTTACATTTATTCGTGAAAATTAATAAATGCAAAATTTAACTTTTTAAAATCAAAGTTCTTTTCCAACGCGAAGAATTTAATTGACAAAATTAAATTTATTTGAAAAAGTCGATACTTGTTCGAAACTGTATTAATATTAAAACTATATTCCATCATGTTATTTACATAATTAATTTGGAATTAATACTTATTCGCAGTAATATATTACAGATATGTCAAAAATCAATAATTTAATAATATTGACATATATGTATGTGAAATTTTAAAACATTCGAACATCTGTATTTTAGAAATACATTCGTATATTTAAAATTATACGTTTAAAAATAATGAATTTTACGTCATTAGTGAAGAGTTGTAATTACTTGAATTGTTATAAACATCTGCAAATTATATTAGTAGTCGGTACAACCGCAGGGAACACATTGTACTGTACTACGCACTCGATAAATGTTATTCAAGAATCGAATAATTCATAGCTTATAAATCAACCAGTATTCTACCGACACTATATATTAGACGTTCAATAATCGAATTACGAGTAGTAACTGTCTGAAGCTACTAACTAAAAGTAACTAAACGTAAGGAGCTTATTTACAATAAGCGACTAAATTGTTTTCGTAGTATAAATCTGACTAAATTGTTTCAGCCAAACCGACTTAACAACCGACTGCTTCGAACCGACTAATAAGTCAGTAAACAACTATTTTATTTTCAAAAAATCATTAGACTTTATTATTTGTATTTTATTATAATTTTTCAATTTGTAATTTACCTTATTCATTATTACTTTTCGAATGTTATTACTACATTTGAAAGATCGTGCATTATATATTATTTTATATATTTTTCTGTTTTAAAAAACCTGTTACGAGTTAGAATAATTAAATTTCAAAAATGAATGATATTTAAAGTATAAGCAGCTATTTAGACTAAAACTTTATTATAATTATTTGAAAATATAAATAATTAATGATTAATAATTAGTACATTACATTAGGACATTTCATATGATGAAAACATTGAATATAATATCCAGTCGTATTATGTGAAATAAATGCGACTTAAAAAATCGATTAATTAATCGATTTTTAAAAAACGATATTACTAATTAGTCGATTATGCCCATGACATAGATATATGTAATGTACGCTGACATATGTCAAACACAAAATACAAGCGCACACACATAAATACGAATACGTGTAACTAAATGTTGAAATAAACCAAACAAACTCATAACACAGTTTAATCGCTAAAAGTTTTTTTTTTTTTTATCGCAAAGACTTTTTGACAGTTACGTCATTTTCAAGCATACACAATAAATATAAATAGCAAAACATGTCATATTTATTGTGTATACTTGAAAATTACGTAACTGTCGAAAAGCTTTGCGATAAAAAAAACTTTTGGCGATTAAACTGTGTTATGATTTTATTTGGTTTATAACTATACTGTTACATTAGTGTGATAATACAGTTTAAGGCGCGCGTGAATTTAGCGCCGATCTAACATCCGTACTGTCTGTATAACTATCGACTATTACAGGCTTATATCGATGTCAAAGGCAAAAACCAAAATGATCGACACAAATAATAATTTACGCGAGAGAGAGACAGGCAGAACAACAACAATTTCGAAATATCATATGTTCAAATGGAAAGCGATATTATTGAAAATTATGTTAATAGCCAGTTTTGTTCAATATAACCAACTAGATGATACGACCCAAATATATGCGGCACCGAGGGAATTGAACATCATATCCTCGGAACGATTCGTATATTTATATATTATGCGTCACGATATCACGATACGCCCGGATGAAAGCTTTCCCCGATTTTTTCTATCCAATTCCGTCTTGTGACTTTCGCATAACTAGATAACGGTGATTCTCCATAATATAAAGCGTACGTTCAGTAGGTGATATTATCGCACAATGTCCGGTTTGGTGTTTGGAATGAAATTGTTAATAAACAAATTCCTCTTTTGAACTAATGAAGAATGATGTAATATTTGAGAATTCTTTGGATCATCTACGATTACGGTGTGTGTCATAGGAAGTATTCAATAAGCCGAACAAGTATCTACACTTCAATCGGTTGTCTACGACTTTGGTAGCCGCTGATCGAAATTTATTTTATTACAATTATTGAAAAAATGTCATCCCGTTTCTGTTGCAAAGTATTTAATCGCGGGTTAATTATAACTTCTTTAATCACGCAATCCCCGCGTTATTTATTATTTTTACGCTACCATCGGTAAATAGTAATTTAAAAAAAAAAAAAAATACAGTGCAGCCTGGTTAGGTTCGTGTAACTGCATTATCCCAAAAGTTAAATATAAAAATAATTTAAAAGACTAACAGTGATATTTACAAAATTTCTTCTTCAAGCGATCTTTGAATCATATTTCAGCGAAAAATTCTTTTCCGTAAAATATGGTAATGAACAATCACAAATATATCCGATAGAAGCAGGGTGCCTCAGGGTAGCATTATTATACCTCTGCTGATATTCCCACTCTGCCTAACGTTGAAATTGTCACTTTTACAGATGACACGGCTATTCTGTGTAAAGATGAGCGCCTAATAATGACAAATACACGTCTACAACTGGCGATTGACAAATTATCGGGTTGGTTTGTGACACGGCGTTTCAGAGTAAATGAAAACAGATCGATGCGCACAATGTTTACTAATCGGAAATTAAAATGATAGTAATGTAATCTTGAACGGCTATATGATTCCATTGAAAGACGAAGTCAGGTATTTGGGAATATGTTTGGAAAAACAGTTAACGTGGAAGAACCGCATTATAACAAATACGCGTCAAAATTAGATGTATTGGCTTTTATGGAGAAAGTCAGAACTAACAGTTGAAAATGAGCTGTTGCTCAACAACCAAGTCATCAAAACCAGTTTGGAAATATGGGTGCCAGCTGTGGGGGGACTGCTCGAAAGAGTAACATAGCGATTATATAATGATTACAAAATAGAGTTCTAAAGATCATTGTAAATGCGCCAACCGATCAAACTCTCCGCACAGACTCGGAGATAAATTACATAAAGGATGAAATTATACAAACAGCAAAAAGACATGCAGCAAAACTATAGTCAAATCCAAATAATATGGCAGTTACACTGTTAGATAACTCTTGCGGGCATTCGTAGATTAAAGAGGATAAAATTTAAGGATCTAGTATAACGTATACATTCTGCATACGTATTGAATGAGACCCTGTCACTAGACAGGATTTTTTATTAGCGAGTCATCTTACAGTGTATATTGATTTTGGAAGGTCCCTCCGACCTCCCCGAGCCGGTGTTCCTCAGCGCGAGACAAGTCTCATTATGCTTATACCATGTTCGAATTTGAGAAACTTAGAAAGCTTGCGTCAACAGCATCATTAACGAGTCATCTTACAATAAGATATTAAATTCGCTTAATAGCCTATAGAGCTAGTTGTAAATTGGCAAATGAAGTGAAAAAAATTTTCTTCAATGCGTATGGCCAAAAAAAAATAAATCCGGGGACCTACAGAGATATTATCGATTAAAAAAAAAAAAAAGACAGTTAAGGTCGTTAAATTTATATTAATAAAAAACACAAAGCTTTTCGGCTATTAAGCCATTTTCAAGTGTACACTAATAAAAATAATTGAAATAATAATAATCGAAAAAAAAACACAGAAGAAAACAAAATAAAATACGATAAAATACCTAAATCAAACGTACGATATTACAAAGGAAAATAATGTAGAATAATCGATTCGATTATTAACTAACCCGATGGTTGATCACATTCATCGTATGGGTTTGTTTATGATTAAATCTGTTATTTCACTATATATTATATTAAATAAAATATGTATTTTCCTTTATTAGATCATATATAAAAACATATATCGTAACACTCACTGACTCCATGAGTGTTTTTTTACAACTGTCTAGATTCCCGGAAATTTCAATGTGTATATTAGAGCTATCAATAAGAGAGTGGGGGTTTGGCAACTTCACAAGCGTGGAACTAAGGTTTTTAAGTAGGACCCTGCCCACTATGACGTTCGGGGAAATGAGATATGCCATTACTCGATCGGATCTAACTCCGGCCATTGAGAAGCACGTTGTTAAACTACAATGAGGATAGTTAATATCAAAGCTTAAGGAAATGTTGTACCGTTCTTTTCGATCATATTTAGAATTTAAAAGCTTTGTTAAAGGGTAAAAAATACGTCACTATTGAAAGGAAAAATTAGAAAGAGCCCTGGTTTATACACGTGGATTTCCTCGTAAAGATTTTGTTTCTGTGTTTGTCAGACTAACGAGTGGTCATAACTGTGCACCTAGTAATCTTGTCAAGTTGGGAATCATCAGAAGTGGAGTTTCAGATCTGGTCAGGCCAAGTACAAAAATAGAGATAGCTTTCTGTCTGAACTTCTATCGACTAGGAATACGCTGCCATTACAACTTGAAGAACTTACTGTGGATCCTAACTACCCGGATGCGCGTAGATTATATAATTTTATTAATGCTAATAATATAAGTTTGTAGTCCGAACAGTCCGCTTAAACTGGCCAAAGGGTGAAAACTGGCCAAAAAAAAAAAAAGTATACATTTCCTTAATACATTTTACGTATTTTATTTTTTTACCGTTTAATATTATTTTTATTTATTTATACACATGAAAACAGCTTAAACGCAGAAAAGTTTTTTGTCTTTTAACCTAAATGTATTGTGTCTGACTACTTTTTTATTGTTTATTTATTAAAAAATCACTACATTTCCCCCAATTTAAATTACACAGATATACTGTATGAAATCTTTGTGAAGGTGTTCGCTACAAATTCCATAGGTCGTTTCCTTTTTAATCGTATTTTCATCTAACATTAACGTTAATATTTATACAATTAATCGAACTGTTAATTTCTTTCTATAATCGTGATAACTAATTTTAATTACAAATAACTCATTATATATATATATATATATATATATATATATATATATATATATATATATATATAAATATATATATATATTTATATTTATATATATAATTATTATTATTAAATGTAAACATCGTAATTATAAACATAAAGTAACCTACTGGATAGCTTATGGTTACCTGTAGTGGTTATTTATTTTTATATATATATATATATATATATATATATATATATATATATATATATATATACATATATATGACCTTAAATACTTCATATATAACTGTTCGAAAATATTCCAATAGAACTATCTAATTGAAATGCAATGAGAAGTCAATATTATACGTTAATATTAATTCATTATATTTAGAACACACATAATATATTATATATGATAAACAACTTCTGTATAAAAAAAACTTTTAATTTACCCTTAGCTTTTGTATCATATCTAGATTTAAATTCAGTACGAATTAAATTATTGATATATTTGAAATTATTGTTATTCAGTTTACCACGTTGAGTTAGTTTGTTTTTGAAGATGAGGGATGTTTTTTTAATATATAAGTCGATCGGCAATACACTTGCTAAAACCTGTAGAGAAATATTAGATACAGTAATCTACGAAGATGTTACATTCTATTAGAAATTTCCTACAATTAGAATTAATATTACGAATATATTGTTTATTTAAAGTAGGGTAATATGTACTAGCGCAATATGAATATAGTGACTGTATTAGTCCTTTAATAAAATTAGCTTAGCTATTAATTTAAACATCATAATTTTGTTCCGAATTTTTAAAAAATATAATAACGTTTATTTAACTTTATCATTTATATACGTTATGTGCTCGCAGAAAGTTAACTTATTGTCTATAACAAAACCCAGTCATTTAATGAGCATGATTGTTTTCAACAATGATAGTGTCATCTTGATGGGTCCATGTTACTTTTCTATCAGATAAATAATTATAAATTAACTTTATGATGTTAAAACTAGAACTATTTGATTATTAAAAGTTAAGGTATCGGTATTAACTTGCCGATTACAATTATTAAAAGCACTTTGGTTCTATGGTGGATTTTATGCTCCTCAGGAAGGTTGTTTGTGAGGTCCAGTCGGTAGTCCGTTCCTGTTTACTCTTGTTCATATGAGTATGTGTTCTAATGTCGGTGGATCTTGTACTGGTGAAAGTACGGTAAGAAGAAAATACCATTTATTTAAATTATAAACATAAAATTCAACGCATTGTAAATTGGGTGCACAAAATTATCCTTAGTAGCCAATCTAATAACAATAACAAAATGCAGCCTATAAAAGCGACGATGATAATAATACAGGAAAATTTGAAAAAAAAACTTGCCACAATAACAAGAAAAAGGAAAAGAAATACAAATAACATGCGATTAAGCTAAAAAATTAATTACAGTTAATTTACTTAATATATAAATAAACAAATATACAAAATAACAAACAAAATGTATATATTTATATATATATATATATATATATATATATATATATATAAATATAAATATATAATATATTACATAAGCACATGTAGTAAATACGATTTTATAATTTTTGTGAAACGTGAGATTCTAATAATAAATTAATTTAATTTAGGAATTATTTTTAAAGTTTCGTCTACGTCCGCTTAATCCATCTTCAAAAATAACGTCGACCAAGTGGAAAAAATGAAAATCAAGTACGTTGTTCAATTTCAAAATTGTTTAATTCGACGGGAATATATTTCGAAATAGGAAAATTTAAAAATGTCAGCCAAACGTAAAATAGCACTAAACAACTCCGCATCAATGACGAATGAATTTAAACAAAAATATGAAGATACACGTGTGTAAACACAATTTAAATATTCAGAGCCGTACGAAAAATATCGCGAAGTATAAAGATAAATGTAATTATAGTACATACACACACACATACAACCACACACACGCATATATATATATATATATATAAACACCGTTTGTAATCTAGAATTATAAAAGTCAAGTCAACCTAGATAATGTTTACTTTACATCCGTCATACACCATTGCAGAAATTATTGTTCCTGAACCGTAAACACGAATCCGTCGCATGACTTAAAAAAAAAGAATTATACGTAATAATATATTAAAATGTTTACGTTATATATATATATATATATATATATATATATATATATATTGCAATTTATGTTTATATATTCAAAATAGGCGAGATGTCGAACATCTTAAGCAAATGCAGTATTTAACGAGAAAATAAGATTGCTAGTATAGAAAACAAAAATCGATTTCGACGCAGCCAAGAATTTTATAAAAACCTACCAACTCCTATATCCACATCTGACGCAATCACATCCATCAAATACGAAATAAATAAAACCTTCTTTTGTGATCTATGGAACGTTATTCCAACAACAAATCGCCTTACAGCTATCCGTTTTCGTTCTTTTTTTTTCGGAGATCTTTTTTTACACGGTGGAAAGTAACGGGTCTTCACATTGGTCACACTGCGTTGACTCGTGGATACGTTATAAATAAAACAGATCCGTCATTGTGCGCTCGTTGCATCCAGACACCCTTAACACATCGACATTTATTTCTCGAGTGTCCGCAATACTCCGCATACCGACGACCTCAAAAGTTCGATTGCAATTCACCTACAAGAATTTTTAACCGATGACCCAATCGCAGCACATGCAGTTCTTCAATTTCTCCGAAGTATAGATATGATCAACTTTAAATAATATCCAATAATTACTTTCGAGTGCTTCTGGCCGTAGCTGCAGTACGTGGTAAAGTAAAAACGTTCGTGTCATCAATTCTGTAATTTGGATACTGCGGAAAGTAAAACTTAAGAGTGTTTTCAAATTTGGGATTTGCGAAGAATGCTTAAACAAAGTGCGGGCGGATGAACGAATTGGTTTATAACCGGATTAACGTTAGAAAAAAAAGTATTATTAAAACTATCGCCGAACGAAGAAATAAATTGATCATTCGCGATTCAAACATTAACTGGTTGAAACATATAAAAACTAAGAATATCGAGATAGAACTTAGGATGCAACAATTATAACGATTATATGCAACAGAACTATGAGGGGATGTGCTTCGGCAACTAACGTAGAACGAATTCAGCTCAGGCGGAATAAAATATTACGGTTGATAGCCGCTGCTCCATGGTACGTTTCCAACAGGATATTACAATTTTATTCACTTCATAACCTGGCTAAACGTGGTTATTTAGCCGATTTTTTTTAGTGTTTGTTATCTATCACGAGTGGAAGAAGTAGCCAGTAGTGCTCATCCGATGACCGTCACTCTAAACTACTAGGCCCACTGGTTTACTAGTATTCAACACTTGTTTAACCAAACTGTTAGGACGGTCTTCCAGTCTACCTGTGTATGTATTCGGGCATACCTGCTTTATAATATCAAATACGTGCGGAATGTTTAGTTGTTCATGTAGAACCGCTTCAGTTATACGTACCCGGGGTGTGTATTTTTCTTAAGATTTTTATTCCGAGCTGTTTGTACTGTTCTAATATTCGTATTTTTTGCGCGACCCCATACTACAGTTCAATTCCGTAGGTCTAAATTCGTCGAACTGCAGCTGCCGACATCAGCCGCTTATTATTAAGTGTCGCAGTACCGTTTCCGTCTACGAGTCAGTTCATTTTCCGAATTCGGATATTAAATTCGCTGATCGACTGCCCAAGCTTATACTCAGATATCTAATCGGTATTTTACAATCTGTGGCGCACGAAATTACAACTGTATCATCAGCGCAAAAGTAGCCGCATGTACGTTTTCTATATTGTACGCGTGAATAGAATGACCTGTGAAAATTCTAGATTCTAGAGTACACATAATTCATAGGAATTCGATAATTCGGAACGTGATATTTTGTTTTCAATAATAATATCTCACACATCGACTTTTTCATATTTACATAATTCAGAGGAATTTATTTAATTTAACTTTTACCACCAGTCACGGAAATACACAATCGTTACATGATGAGAAAACGATTTATATAAATTTATATATATATATATATATATAAAAAGTTGAATATATTGGAGAGTAGTGATTTTATTAATTAATTATAAACAAACAAAATATAACACAATCACTAAAAGTTTTTTAATCGCGAAGTTTTTCGACAGTTACGTCATTTTCAAGCGCGAACAAGAATTATTACATCTGATTTAAAAAAGATGTAATAATTTTTGTTCGCGCTTGAAAATGACGTAACTGTCGAAAAGCTTCGCGATTAAAAAACTTTTAGTGATTGTGTTATATTTTGTTTGTTTATAATTAATTTTATATATATATATATATATATATATATATATATATATATATATATATATATAAGTTCGATGTTATGCGTAGTGGTATTGATTTTAATTATGAGGCTATACTAAACACATCAAATTGGATCACTAATGCTTATATACTGAAGTAAAAACCTTACTTATCAAGTTTATGTGCTAACGTCTTAACTAACTTAGTAACACTTAGTTAAGACGTTTATAATGACCTTGTTAATAATGACGTAATGACTAAAAAGTCTTCGTATTGAATGTATAATTTTTATCAATTTAATTTTGTGTTTTTACTTCGTTTACACGCGTAGACGTAACTAATTTATGTGCTTGATAAATGACCAAAAAACTTCGACTTAACAATTTTGTTGACTTTTTTTTAAGTATATTGTAATATATATATACACATAACATTTGTCATCAGTAAGTGCCGTCTCCGTATTATCCGGAGTAAGCAACTACTTACCTATATATATATATATATATATATATATATATATATATATATATATATATATATATATATATATATATATATATATATATATATATATATATATATATATATATATATATATATTATATATAGGCAATATGGCGTTAGCGAAGATAGACACACATACATATACACCCTAAAGAACTGATTGTAATCGTTTTGTTGTCAGGACATAATGCAGCCCGGCGTGTTTTTGTAGTGCACTATATTGTTACACTAGCGCGCATATGGTGTTGTGCGTGGTGGTTTACCATTAATTTTCACCGGAAAATAATAGGATTATTTATATTTTCTATTTTCTGGTTCCAGTCAAAAGCTATGAGATGTATACTAGGAGCACCATGGTATGTCACCAAATGAAAATATCCTAACGGGCACTCACTTCCAAACTGTACAAGAAGTCGCTGGCAGGCACAGCAACATCTATGCTTCGAGATTGCAACTTTATGCAAATCTAACGGAGTTACAACACCGTGACAAAGACATGCGACGATTGAAGACCTAAGGTTCAACTGAATAAAATAAAAACATAAATATCCAGGAGTACTATCCAGGGGGTAGTATCTCCACTCGGGATGGAATCTCAAATAAAATTCACCTATTGTCCCCCGTGGGATAGAATGCAAATAAAATAAAAAATCTGAACTTAATTTTTGCGTGGTCGATCGTATTCGAACTCGGTATATTCCGTGTTAAAATCCGTGCTCTAGTCACTAGGCTATGTCGTCGACATATGCGTAGTAACGTTATAGAATGCAAAAACGATTTATTTACAAATTACGTTCTTGCATCAAGATCAAATCGTTTTTTTTTTTTTTTCGTCAATCACTGTAAACTCTACCTATAGCTGCTCACGCGCACACACTTGCAACATAAACACAACGCGAACACATGTGTACATGTAAGCGCACGTGCTATTATGAACACGCAAGAATGCGCGCATTAAATTAATTATTTAAAGAAATTTTGTTTGCGACCGAAATATTTTTGCATCCATTTTCGAAATAAACGTTATAGTAAATATGTAGAATATTTATTTCGAAAAATAGCGACCATTATTCGATTAATGGCATTTCGAAGGATCCGGTTTATTAGGGAATTTAGGAATTTACTGTTTTAGTTATTCCTTAGACGGCATTTAATAGTTAGGTAGTCTCGGGAACGATCCCATGTGAATATAAAATTTCGAAATTACAACCAACTCGCACACACAATATATATATATATATATATGTGAATAACGTTTTTTTTACGCTAGGGTTTAGAGTGCAAGGATATGGAATATTATTTTGGAATCCAGTTCAGTTCTCGTTCCACATTATCGTTTATTTCGCTTTCTCGCTTGCGAACACATCCCTAAAACGGAATTTGTGTGTGCGGCATTAGAAGAATTCGCAAAGTTTGTCGAATGGGTTTAATGCCGATAATTCATGCCCGTAATAGTTGCACGTGGTCATACGCTTTCCATAGGTCAGAATTCTTCCAAGATGAATACATTCACGTATCATTCCCGAAGCAAAGTCGCTATAGTACGATCTGGTAGAGCGAATAAAAAACACGGGTCCACGACGGTAACCATCAAAAACCCACTGCTACCGGAATATTCGACCTAGCTGATTTTTCCGTTTTGTGAAACGTGATTTATCGATTTCGACGGTGAGATTTGGAGCGCCGATCGCTATGTGCAAACTTCACGTAAATGGTTTTTCCAGTCTGTAATAGCTCCTGTGTGTTTAACTCTGACGAAATTTCATAAATAGAAGCACTTTTTCCAGTAATAGCGATCATTCTTATCGGACAGAGGAGATAGGAGCATTTCGTGCGCGGAAGGCTACAATCGTCGAGGATGAAGAATTACACGACTGCCTAAAAACTGAACAGCTTTTTCTTTACTAGCGATCGAACGTACTAATTCGAACATGGTGCTCACGTAGAATAGCGGAAACAACTAAATTTATTAGGCCACGAGGTAATAGCAATATTCCGAACTAGCGAGTATTTGGAATACGCGATGACAGAACACAATAATATTCCTGTTGGAAAATGCTGATATGCGTTTACCAATATTTTCAAATTTTTACTTTTTTATTATTATTATTATTATTGAGTAATATTTACGCTGTTATACTGAAATCGGATTCACGCACAGTCAATGTTAACAATGAGACCCTTAACAAAACTACAAAATTTTTGGGCATAATAATTGCGGTGTGTAGCTTTTAAACAACAACACGTACTACAATTGTTGAATGATGTAAAATTACAGAAAAATTATGATAATAAATTTTTATGATATTCTAAATTTCGCCATACTTCACTATGCTTTCCTAAGAAAAAAGTGGAAATGGTAGTTACTCAGTGGTGCTAAGATGTGTTTATTGTGCATTCATAAAATTAATACATTTAAGAGATTTCCTAAATATATATTATTTAGAAATAAATTATTAGGCATTAAAAGTTAGGTTATCTAATTAAATATTTAAAACGCAATATTAAAAGTTTTTTTTAGAAATATTTCGATTTTTATTATCGAACGTCGAATTTTGAACTAAACTTGAAATATATAACGGTTCGGATGTATCGATTTATAAAATTATTAGGAAACATTTAAGATTTGTTATCTAGTTATATATTATTTAGAAATAAATTATATTAAAAGTTAGTTATCAAATTAAATATTAAATTATTAGCCATTAAATGTTAGGTAATTAAATAAAACACTTAAAATTTGTTACCTAATTATATATTATTCAAAAATAAATTATTAGATGTTATAAGTTAGTTATCTGATTAAATATTAAATTATTAGGCATTAAAAGTTAGTATCCGGTTAAAATTTCAGTAATTTTTTTTATCGTATAATTTTGAAATATATTTTAAATTAGACGGGTATCGATTATAATATCGATTACAATGTCTCGTGTGCTGGCTAAGGATGGAAATTAATCTAAGGTCGTAGTTACCGGGTGTGTGTACCATAGCCTTCCTGTTATGTTCTTCTACTAAATACTGCTAAATGATCTCGTTGGTCAGCTCGCAGTAAATATTAATGAGAAAAAAAAAAACCTATTATTAATTAATTATTATAAATTTTGTACGGCATTAGGGAAATAAATTTGATTCGGTTTGATTCGAATTTTATTATTATTATTATTGTTGTTGTTATTATTTAGAAAAATAAAAACGAAACTTTACGTTTATCAATACCTAGCGTATTTTGTAGTAGAGATAAATTCACACTGTTCACTTCTCCACAGACGCCGCGATTAATTGTTCGCCTAGGTTCATGTACGTGTGTGTTAATGTAAAGACTACGGATTTCTAATAATTCAGTACATTCTGGTGAAAATATTTGGATTGTTATAAATTAAAATTATATTTCAGTCGCCTATTTTAATTTTATGTTCAATAATTAAAGAAGAAATTTGTTCGATGTCATTTTTTGTCTTTTATGCCATTATTATTATTATTAATAATAATCTGTTGCTCGCGCAAGTTATGCGCGCATTAGCGGGCAATTTTAAATATTATTAATGCGTGTATATTGTGTAAATACTTGTGTATATTTTATATACACGTGTAATACACATGTTGATTTAGCGCGGGTGTAACATTTTATTCCTATAAACAAATAAAATTTGATTTGATTTATTATTTTTATTATTATTAGTCAGGGGCGAATATAACGGAGGTGATCGGTGTGGGGCACACCCCGAAATGAGGAAATAATGAAATAATAAAATATCGTAATCACGGTAGATTTCTAAATTTAGCGACCCCTATATTAGAAAAATTCTTCGAAAATGTTGTAAAGACCGAATGAATGTAGCGTTGCAAATGATCAATCTGAAGAGAATTGCGTTCTAAAGATGATTTTTTCCTATTTTTAAGTAAAACAAAAAAATGTCCGTCTTCTCTGAGTCACCTTATATAATTAATTTAATTAGTTCGATACGTTATAATAAAATGATTTTTTACATCGTTAAACATTCAAAATTATCGCATATTTGACTATTTCATTTCGTATAAGTGTTTTTACGAATATGTCTCAGGTATAATAAGCGAGTGGCATCTTGGCCTCACCAAAGATAGTATCGATATTCGTCATTGTTATTATAGTACTCTAATGAATTTTTTCAACGATTATTTTACCCACTTTTTTATTTTATTTTATTTTATTTTATTTTATTTATTTTATTTATTTTATTTATTTATTTTATTTATTTTATTTATTTT
This sequence comes from Coronaproctus castanopsis, assembly GCA_032883995.1. Taxonomy (NCBI): domain Eukaryota; kingdom Metazoa; phylum Arthropoda; class Insecta; order Hemiptera; family Monophlebidae; genus Coronaproctus; species Coronaproctus castanopsis. Next base: position 94,986,378 of record CM065054.1, read on the forward strand.
ATTTATTTTATTTATTTTATTTATTTTATTTATTTTTTCATTGTTTCGTATTAATTTCGATTTCGTATTTCTTCTTTTCGACGTTATTTTTTAATCAAATATATATTAGTGTATTGTACTGAAATCGAAAGAAATATGACTTGATTCGATCATTACTATCGATATCGTTACGATTATTATCCGATATTATCGATATTACCACCACGTACCGAATAAAATCGTTGATTCTTATTTTTTTAAATTATTATTTTATTTTTTTATTTTAAACTAGAATAAAATTCGTCGTGCAATAATAATAATAAAAGTCATCTTACTCGTTGCAGAATATTATTTCTTCATCGGTTTACCAGGTGACGAATTTAAACGAATTTTTGTCGAATTATCGAATAATTTACGAATTATTATTAATTATTATTATTATTATTATAACGTACCGTCGGAAGAATTAGCTTTAATTAAAAACTAATTTTCGACTGATTATTTCTTAATACATCGACAGCACGTCCATACGAATGTAAACGAATTATATCGCGAACGATTTAAATATCGAACAACCGTAATAATAATCGTTCGTCGTTTACTGGTTGAACATAAATTACGTTATGAACGATGCAGCATTAAAATATTATAAGCACGCTCCTACACATAAGTCGCAAGTCGTTGCAGATTCGCGAACGATTTCTACACTGTACTGCAGTTCCCTCTACCGTAATACTTCGGAAACACCTCTTGCACCTCTTCATCCATACACGCCGGTCAACGTATATTCTATATATGCATATGTATATATATATATATATATATATATGTGTGTGTGTGTGTGTGAGTGAACGCTTTGATACGATTATACATTTTTTTGCTTTCATCTTATCTGTTTGATATATGTTATGCGAATTATAGGTATTTGTATCAGTGTACAAGTATGTATACATATTGGGATGAAATGTACACACGATTATATATAATATATATATGTGTGTGTGTGTGTATACATATGTGTGGATATGTGAATATGTACACATAAGGAACGAATTAAAATTTTATTTATATATATATATATATATATATATATATATATATATATATATATATATAATATTACACATATATATGTGTCTATATGAAAGTATGCATATATATATGTATGTATGTATGTATATACATATGTATTGGTGAGAGGGTGGATTCGGTAGTTACGTAATAATTCGTACAAATGAAACGGAACAGTCAGAATGGTTCGATAATTTAAAAAAATTTGCAAAAAAAAATTGGTTATACTTAATTTGTTTCTACTTTTTTCAACCATACTCTTCAAGAGCGTAGAGACGATATTATATGCACCATTTTTCACTTGAATACTGCACGAGATTATCGATTCCGAGCTGATAAATGAAATTTTTCGAATAAATATTAATATTAATTGTTTAAGGAACATCGCCATCGACAAGGACAGTGCAAAATATATATGCCAAGAGGATTAAGCTTAAAAACACCATCGTATACATACGTACGTATATATTATATATATATATATATATATATATATATATCCTTCTTCTACTCCTCACTCGTTTTCGATTATGAGGTTATCTTTTAATTAGGATGCGGTTTATACAATGTGTGAAAATGTTATGTATCTGTGTAAAAGTTCTTTGCATATATTACGAATATATATATATATATATATATATATATATATATATATATATATATATACGATGTGTTAAAATGTTATGTATCTGTGTAAAAATTCGTTGCATATATTAGGAATATATATAATGTGTGTGTGTGTGCTAAAGTTTGTTTTATAAAGGTATGGGTATGTTTAGCGATCATTTCCCGTTGGTGCAGAGTTTTTCGTATAATTAGCTCACGGTTTCCAGCTATTTCGATGTAACGCAATGCCTAAATCGAAACCCACGTTTTTGGCCATATTTTAGTTTTCCAACTAGACTTTTACCTCAAAACTTGACATGTATGCAATGTTAACAAAAACGAGCCATTTTCAGTTTTCCAAATTCGCAGTATGTTCCCGATAAATTAATATTATATATATATATATATATATATATATATATGTATGTATACATGTATGTACATATCACTTATCCACTCAAATATGTACAATAACACAATGCGCACACCGAATATTGATAGCAATGATAATATAGCTGAAGTTACGTATAAATCAGACAAATATAGAATAACGCACCGACTCGCCATCCTTGCTACCCGTACAACTACCAACTATTACATCGATGGCAAGGCAGAAGCCGAAACCATCGACACACGTAGTAATTGAGCGTGAAGCTGTTAATGAAAACAACTGTGAAATATTGCATTAAAGCGAACCGAATCTGTGTTATGAGATCGTTGGGAGGACATACATTCATATATATATATATATATATATATATATATATATATATATATATATATAGATATAGATAGAATAGTCATTAAGTAAATGTGTTGTTATCGCCGGGAGGATAAAAATTCGTTGATGGCGTTGCGATTTCACGACATACTTTCAAATCGGTGTGATCTCGCGTATGCGATATAAGCTATCAGTAATAACATTAAGAGAACAACTAGAACTAATACACATACTCGTTATCTAGTGAGTCAGAATAATAATAATTTCATATTAATTCTTAATTGTTTACGTCTATCCAGAATGTTGGATGATGTGAAGTTGTCTTCGAATTTTTCCTACATCGTTTATCTATCTGATGGAAGATCTGCGTTGGTATTTTCCGTACAATGAGTCTCCTGGCAATATTCCTAATGATAATTCGCATTTCTACACCAACTAGAAAATCGACTTTTTTTTTTCGTCTTGTTTCTTATTGCTTTTTGCTAATATTACTAAATGCTCTCTTTTCATAGTTCTATCTACTTAGAGTAATTCACTTGGAATAAACATATTTCATCTGTACTGATTATTACTTACCTACTCTGAATATATTTTATCCATACTGATTATTTGTCATAAATATGCGTGACAATTCGTTCGCTCTAACTTAAGGTTATACCGGCTTATCACCGAAGTATTTACTCGTTGTTATATGTAAAATTTACTGTTTTATAATGTTCGTGCAAATTCGTCGAGATTTTCTTGTAAATCGTCGATATTGTTAACGATCAACGTTATGTCATCAGCGGAAGATACTTAATTAAGTCGTCCACAGTCTGAATTTATAACTTAATGTACCAATATAGGATATGGATACATATATATATATATACACGAGAACTGTGACGGACACGATTTACAAGAATTTTGGTGTGTCTATATTTCAACCCATATCAAAGCTCTTAGCCCAAACGTTATAATATAGATACGCGTATTTCTATAATACGTATAGAAGAATAATATTCTATCCGGAAAGACTGAAATATATATATAATTAATATAATTTGTTATTATTGAATGTTCAAATATTGAACAGGTTGTAATAAAAAACTGTTTATTTTATTTTTATTAGGGAAAAAAAACAAAGAAAAAACTAGACATATGATACATATAAACAATCAGAACATTAATACAAACTTGTGAAGAATACAACATCCCACTCTATATGGCGTTTGTAGACTATGAAAAGGCATTCGACTCGGTTGAGGTATGGTCAGTGTTAGAGTCAATATGTAGCTGCGGAGTTGAAGAGCAATATGTAAACATTATCAGAACACTGTACGAATCCGCTTCAATGAAAGTCAAGCTATGGAATAAAACTGCGGAAATACCTCTAAAGAGAGGAGTGCGACAAGGTGATACTATCTCACCGAAATTATTTATTGCGGCCTTAGAGGGTGTATTCAGAAAACTGAACTGGAACTCGAAAGGCATAACGGTAAATGGTGAAAAACTTAATCACCTACGATTTGCAGATGACATCGTTATAATAAGCAGGAATCAAGAAGAATTAGAATCTATGCTGAACGAGCTTCAAACTGAATCTGGGAAAATAGGATTAAGAATAAATAAACAGAAAACATAGGTAATGACTAATAACACGGATGGTATGTCAGTGAAGATAAATGGGGAGCACATCGAACAGGTACATCGGTATATTTATTTAGGACAAGAAATAACTACAGATAGAGGAGTAAATATGCAAAGAGAGATACAAAGGAGAAGATCTCTCGCATGGGCCGCATTTGGGAAGTTATCCAACATATTCAGGAACAAAGATATACCGAACAGTTTGAAGTGCAAACTTTATAACCAGTGTGTCTTACCGGTATTAACATACGGAGCGGAAACGTGGAGCTTCACAAAGGGAATAATTATGAAAATCAGGAAAACTCAAACAGCTCACGAAAGGATAATATTAAACGTGAAGTTAAAAGACAGAAAAACCATTACTTGGATCAGGGAGCGCACAAAATTGGCCGACGCGGTGGAACAAATTTCAAAATTAAAATGGACATGGGCTGGACACGTGGCGCGTAGACATGATGGCAGGTGGACAAAACATATCCTCCAATGGTGTCCATTGGATTCGAAAAGGCAAAGGGGCAGACCAACAACACGGTGGCGAGACGACATTGCCAAACATGCAGGAATCAATTGGATTCGAGTGGCACAGAGCCGAAGTCGTTGGAAACGTCTGGGACATGCCTACACCCAGCAGTGGGTCGATATGGGCATAACGTGATAACGTGATATATATATATATATATATATATATATATATATATATATATATTTATTTATATGTCCGGTTTGCAGTGGCGTAGCCAGAGACTTGGTTGAAGAGGGGGCTTCAAACAAAACTAAATTATAACGGTAAACCCGAGTTAAATTGAACTTTAAGTAAATAACCAAAACTCAAGTAGGTTAAATCCCAAGCCCTAAGCAATCCAACTCACCACAGTTAAGACGTCGAATATGTAATTCTATTAGAAGCAATAGACGACAGAAATATTTAACGTCACTGATACACACTAATAGTATGCTATTAAGGACAGAGGGAGATGGTTACAAAGTACAATAAATGCCTTAAAAAATAAGCGATAAATAATGATTTTATATTTTTTGAAGGAATAATACATAGTAATACTTAACTAAATTTAAAATTTAAAATCCATTCTTAAAGTTTTTCTACAAAATTCTTCTAGTACCTCTTATATTACGAAACTAATTATTTACTTCAAAAAACAACGAAATTTAAATAAAATAAATGAAAAAACGAAAATATGTTTAACAAATGCAAAACTGCATTTAACGAGTATATTATTCTTATTATCATATTGATTCCGGGGGGGGGGTTCAGACCTCCAAACACCCCTTGGCTACGCCACTGCCGGATTGTTGAAAAAGAATGAAACGAAAATCAACGAGGACATAATTATTTAGGTAAGTAATAATGATGATGGTGAAAGGTCGTTGCTGTTACGTACGAAATATTCGTGAATATAATAGCTTAAATATTTCGTTAGAATATAATAAAAAGATGGTATACAACAATAACGTTTAATAATTCGCATCTCTTATAGACTACAATCATATATGAAACAGATCCGTTGAACAATATAAAAACAGCAGTGTCGTCTAGAAACACTTTTGTAATCGGACCGACGCCTCATTATACCGGAGGACGATGATGAAGTCTCTTAGTTTGGTCAGTATCGTACCATCAGATTCAGATGGAATGCGATCGTCTTTATATAAGGTGTAAGAAAAAAAGATTTATTAAAGAAAAGAAAATTAATCAATACATATCGTCGAACCGAACATAATAGACCACCGTACACACATATACATATATATATACATACCACGCACACAAACATACGTATAGAATTACATATATATATATATATCGTTTTTTTCTTATCACGGAGTAGTAAAATGTCGCTTACACCGTTTGTGTTAACGTAATATTCTCATATTCCGTATTTTCTGCTTGTTTCTAAATCTTTACCTAATTCGTTTATCCTGACGTATGTTTGTCGTGTTGTTTTTTTTTTTTTTTTTAATGGGGACGCCTTTACAGCTTACCCAACGTGATACTGTAGGGACTATCTACATCTTAATCAAGCATGCTGACTTCTCTAGAAACGTCGCCATATAGGGAAACAGATTATCCAGATGTAGAAGGGACGATACATTATACGGAACGGAGGACGTAGCAAGATAAGGTAAAACTCAAAACGCAACGGTGTCACAAAGGAGCATTTAAAGGAAAAACATGATCGGGATTGCAGACTGCCTGTTCAGAATGGAGGGGACAAAACGGACTTTCTGTAAGTTTCATACGGAAAAGACGGCCGGGTAAAAAATGATGTCCAAACTGTAATCTGATTAATCTTCTTAAAGAAATAGAACCGCGGAAGTTTGGTAAGAGGCGGTTGAAGTTGATAGTAACAAGTTAGAAGTTATTAACTAACGCTGTCAGTGTACACCAGTTCTCAATGATCCTTATGCACCGGCTGATTAGAGGGCATGATATGCTTGCGAGTGACTGAGAAGAGATTAGATGACGCGTCTTTAGCTAATTAGTCGTCAAATAATATATTAAAAATTTTGCGATATTTTCATTTCTTTTTAATAAAGCTACAACCATTTCCACAATACTAAAACATTGCTCAATCGGAACACCCGACGACTAGCCGGGCAGCAATATTCTTCGATGTACGTCGTCTTGAGAATACGAAATGATCAATTTTCTTTCTATGTTAATCCCGCAGATGGGGATAGTGCGTTAAGTAACTTATTAACGCTGCTGGAAATTTGTATCAGCCAGCTCGTCAGATTATTTTCAATTGAAAACTTTATAAGACGGTATAATTTAAATTAAGTTCTTGTAAAAAGTAGGCAGCCGTCCTTATCAGAAGTTGCGTTTTATATATATAGTCATTCTATATCATCAGACAACTTTCATCCTGAACGGGGAGTTCGCCAAGTATGCATATTATCCCCATTATTATTTAATATGTATTGAGAATGGGTAATACGTGAAGTTATAAAAGAATTTTTAGACAATAATGTCGGGAATAAAGTTGAAATGGAGAAGAAATATGGCATTTCAGTCGGAGGAATACGCGTTGGAAACCTTCGATATGCGGACGACACTACACTAATAACAACAAGCTTAGCATGACCAGTTTAATACACCGATTAGAAATAACCAGCGCTAAGCCTGATAATAAACAAATCAAAAACAAAGATTATGATAATAAATCGGCCCGAGAACAGTACGCCAGAAATTATTCGTGAAATATACGAAGTTGTAGATAGGTTCACATATCTGGGATCTATAATAGCAAATACTGGTGGATGCGAAACTGAAATCCGTCATAGAACGACTGAAGAAAATCTGGCTCGATTCAGCGATTAGTAAAACGTTAAAGATACGTTTAGTACTGGCTCTCGTGTTCTCGGTATTTTTTATACGCTTCCGGAATGGACAATCCGAAAATCGGATATGAAGAAAATAGATGCGTTGGAAATGTGGTGCTGGAGGAGGCTGCTACGCGTTTCATGGAGCGAGAAAAGAACTAATGACCGTATTCTGTTCGAAGTCGGCATACAGAACAGATTATCAACAGTGGTTCGCGAACGGATACTAAAGTATTCTGGGGCCACAGCATCAGAGCAGGAACGTTGGAAACAGCTATTATACAAGGTATCATGAAAGGAAGTCGAAGACGAGGCCGGCCTCCTCTGCAAAATAATGGGTCGAAGTTTCCTTCAATGCATTCGTTGTGCGCAAAACAGAGATCTACGGCGTAGACTCGTATTTAAAAAGACAAAAAATAACGGTCACGATGTCCTCAATGGGGATGAAACGGATGATCGATGATGATAGTAGTAGCCATCAGTCCTAAGACTGGATTGATAATTTTCTCAATAATTGACGATTTACTGTTTTCCTCTTCATAATATCCGGTAGTGTCTTCTATTAGCTGTTGCACATATCGTTTTCCAGGTCTTTCCTTTTCTCGTTTTCCATACATTATTCCATCTATAATTATCTTTTTAGACTATATCTTGCCGTTTTGACCAATCATATTCATCCTTCGTTTTATGATTGTTTTCCATAATGTTCTTTCTTCTTAAATTTTCTTCAGGACTTTTTCGTTAGTTAGTATATATGTCCACCGTGTATTTTAAGCATTCTCCTGTAAGACCATATTTCGAATGTTTCTAGTAATTGTTTTTCCGCTTTACTGATCGATCCACGTGTTTCACATTCGTACAGTGTCGGTATTCCAAACAAATAAGTTTAAACAATTTTTCCTCGGCATTTATGTTTACACATTCGTTCGTTAATATATTTTTATAGGACTGTTCGCGATCTAAACGGGATCGGATGTACTTCAACGATTTCGTCTATCGATAGAAATAAATTGGCCGTAACAACGACGAGTGTTTATTTAAATTGAAACCTACGTGTTGGAGTACGATTAAATATATTAATGCGAATAGTTCATCATACGTTTAATAATCTCGATCAATTAGAAGGCGACAATATATGTAAGAAATTGATAAATATAAAAATTACGTAATAAAACCAATAAATTACATATGAATTAATTCCGGAAATACGTAATTAATTCTTTAAATACTCAAAAACTTGACGAAATAATTGATAACATATTTTATAAAATCGAAAATTCTCAGTTAAATTTGGCAATAATCGATAATGCGTTATATTTTCCCGATAAATTTAACCTTGGATTTAGGCGCGCCCTGTTCCATAGAAAATGTAGTCGCGTTATGTCTTTTCGACGTACCGCAATTTTAAAGTCTAATAATTTGTATAATAAAGGAAACGAAACATTAAAATATCTATTAACTATTCTCCTTTTTTATTTACATTGTAAATATAATCATTACTTATTTATTATTTCCTTTAATTATAATAATTATAATTCTTCTTCAGGTCTGTCGTTATTGCTGTAGCACTCATCGCAAATAAATTCTGTGTGTTCCCGGCAAATATTTCTGTTACACGATGTGCAGTGAGTTTTAGAGTTTCTTCTTTTAGATGCTGGACATCTTGCGTCTGAGTTATTACCTAAATCACTCTGATGTGTTTTATCATTGCCAAGATATTCATTTACTTTTCTTTTCAATTGTTTTAGCAAATTGGGATTTTTAGACCTATTCTCAATAAATTCATTTATAAGCTGTAGACCTAATTCCTTCTGAAATGTTCGTAGATTTTTTATATTTACATTATTTGCATTTAATATAACCGTAGTATTTATTGCAGCAATATCCAGAATATGAAAAAAAAAAACATTCAGTGGCCAACGATTGGTTTTTCTTGACACGCTATATAAGGAAGTCTTCTAATCAACTTCATCAACTCCTCCCTTCGTTTCATTGTAAAATGTTACTATCGATGGTTTTTGTTTCACATCTGTATTATCATCAATTTCAGCAGACCTGTGCAATGTAGAAAGCAAAATAACTTTACGATTTTTTTTTTTTTTGTATGTATGAAGCCGGTGTTGCAATGTCAGAAAAACCAAAAACACTTGAATATTCCGCCCGTCCTTTGGTGTTAACAAAATGATTGAGGAATTTCCTTTTTATTTGATCGAATAGTTTCTACAATAGATAGTTTATGATTTTTTGTCAGATCAATACCTAATGGTACACTTTTGTACCAGTTGTCCATTGTAATATTTCTTTCAGATCCCGATAAAGGTTGTATAAGCCGTTTTACTACTTCGAATGCAGCATTTGAAACCTGGTGTTCTTCTGGTTGCTTTCCAGCGTAAAGTTCCAGATTTAATGTATAAAGAGTTTTTGAATCCGCAAGGGCATAGAATTTGAGGCCATATTTGTTTGGTTTATTTCTCATATATTGTCGAAAAGGGCATTTTCCACGGAATGAAGTGAGCATCTCATCGACAACCACATTTTCACCGACCGAATAAGGTTCCTTCATATTATTTGTAAACATTTCTAACACCTCTCTGATGGGGGCAGCTTTGTCAACTGCCTAACATCCCGTGTTTTGGCATCATCAAATCGTAAACAGCGCAAAATAAATCTCAACCTCTTCAGCGGCATAGTAGTTGGAAATAGCTGAATTCCGATCCCATTTGAAGCATACAAGTCATCCAAATGTGTGTGTGTGTGACATTTTCAGAGTACCAGCTATATATAAGAAGCCAATCAAAGCAGAAATTTCGATTGAATCTGTTATTTGGCAATCACGGCGTCTAGAATATTTGTTGGTTTGATTTTCAATAAACTGGTTCGTGCAAAGAACAATTTTCTCAATAATATCTTTCGAAATGAAAAGGTGCCAAGCCGAAAGAGATGATGTAACATTTTTTCCATTTCTTCGAACCCCAGGAAGGTGAGTTATAATATTATGCTGCTGATTTCTCATCCGGTTGTTGCGTGTCTTGCGTCATTTTGTAACCCCATCTCGAGCAGTGAAATACGAAACGTCATCCTCTGATTCCACATCTATATCGTCCGAACCACTTGATAAACTTTGTTCATCAGCAGTATACAAGTGATCGTCTCTGAACAAGTGTCATTCGGTTCACTATCAACTTCCTCATCAGCCAGTGGTAAGTTTCGTATTTCAGAATAGCGTAGTTTACACTCATTTTTTTTTTTTCAAAATAAAAAACAAAATTTCACTTACCTAGGTAATCTCTTCCGATCAACAGAAAAACGCAACACAAACGACCAAACAAAATAAATTCACAATGTTTACTAGTGGCACGTGTTGTTATTGCTATGTAAACCAACAACGAAAGTGGTCGCGTGATGTCGATTAGACGTATAGCGCGCTCTGTTGATCGAATTGTCGGTATAACTAAGTAACTATTAACACCATGTGGCAAATATCGCTGTAGTACGTTCAACAGGTCCATAAACAAGAAGTTGCACTGAACGGCCAATGAATAATTTGAAAAATAGTCAACTTGAAAGTAAAGCATGCGATGTCTTTTCGACACCACGCGATCACTCCAGGGTTAATTTCAATCGTAATAATCGATTAATTCAATTATCAATAACGAGGCTCAATTAAAAAAATATCGTTTCGTACGCAGTATGTAAATTTAAATTTTGTAGTCAAGTACGCGAATTTTATATAATAGAGAAACTTAATATTATTATCGCGTGGAAGGCAATGGCAAACCACCATGCACGAACACCGTATGCGCGCTAGTAACAATAATATAGTACACTACAGAAACACCTTTATGACGTGACAACAAATCGATTACAATCAGTTCTCCCGGGTGTGTGTGTGTGTTGCTTACGCTGACGTCATATTACGATTGTCTTATACGTTACTCATACTGTACAACAAAATACGCATTAGTCGCCTACCTACGATACGGAGACGGCACTTAACGATGATAATAGAGAAACTATTAAAATCGACCGTCATTTTTCTAATCGTTAACCGAACTATAGTAAAATAAACGTCCATATTATAACGTTCGAGATTCACCATCCTTTTATTATGTTTTAATAAAGAAGGTTAAAACACATTATTACTAGTTTATTACAAGGTCACGCTTTGATAATTTTCATGACTTTCGCCCGTTAAACCAAAAAAAAAGTTTTTTTTTTAAGCTTAAAGATGCGTACAATCTGTTCGGTTGAACAATAGGCAGCACTGATCTGTTTAAAAGCTACAACGGGACACTTCCCAACGGTCGTTATCCCTTAATTTATCTTAGTATTATTATGCAATATAATATAATATAATATAATATATGCTATATAATATATAAACTAGTTGATCGCTACGGTCGATTTCCCAATTCGATCTGACTGCGTCTCTTCAGTCGTTGGAATTGCACGCCGTTACGTAGAACATTGACTGCTAGTGGATTGATGTGAGTTTGAAGTCGATGCAAGTATCTTCCAGCGCAGCTCTTTAACAGACGGTATACGGTGATCTTTGTGTATGTCGTCATTGCGGACATACCATGGCGCTGACACGATATTCCGCAATGCTTGAGATTGAAATTTTTGTACTATGTTTAAGTTAGAGTTGCTTGTTGTACCCCAAATCTGGATACCGTATGACCAGATTGGCTTCAAGACTGTTTTATATAGTAATACTTTATTTTCATACGACAATGTTGAATATTTGCCAATAAATATTTCGGTATGTAATTCTGAGTAACATGATTTTTCCAGGTAAGCCGTTTATCAAGGTGTAATCCAAGATATTTTACGTTACACGATTCGGAAATTGTTTGCCCATTTAACTTAATCGGTAAATTTTTGCTTTTATTTAAAGTAAACAAAATTTGCTTGCATTTTGATTCGTTAATATTGAATTTCCACAGTCTAAACCACTTTTCTACGTGTAGTATAGATGGTTTTGAAGTTATTCGGCCGCTAAATTATTATCACGATGAGTCGAGAGAATAGCGGTGTCATCGGCAAACATAGCTCTGTGTCTGTATTTTCGTTAACTGGAAAGTCGTGTGTATAGAGCTGGTACAGTGTTGGTCCGAGTACACTGCCTTCAGGTACTCCCGATTGTATTGAATGAATTCGTGAGTAATTCCCGTTAACATTAACATGGAAATATCTTTCTGTTAGGTATGACTTCATTAGCTGGTAGTACTCGTGAGGTAATTTAAGCTTTAATTTGTACAATAGGCTAACGTGCCAGACTTTACCAAAAGGCCTTTTCGATGTCGAGAAATACCGCTGAACAATACTTCTTTTCTTCGAAACTTTTGTTTATGATGTCGACTATTCTATGTACTTGCTCAATGGTGCTAGATTCCCGAATCCGAACTGATAGTCTGGTATTACTTTATTTTCTTCAAGAATTGGTTTGATTCTCCTGAGAAGTAGTTTTTGCCAATACTTTGGAGAGAACCGGTAACAGGCTAATTAGCCTGTAAGAGGACACTTCATTTTGAGGTTTACCCGGTTTTAGAATCAATTTTATTGAAGCAAATTTCCACTGCACCGGAAAATATCCCGTACGAAGGATTGCGTTAAAAATGAGCGTTATTAAAGTAACAGCTTTCCTCGGTAATTTTTTTAGAATGCAGTTATCAAATCGTGTCCGGCAGCTTTCTTTATATCAAGTTGTTTTAATTGTGCATTTATTTCCATAGGCGATGTTAATTTAATAGGAAGTGACAAATGGTGTTTCTAGATATTCCATTAATTTCTTTTCATGAATAGAATTTTCATTTTTGTGTGGTTCGAAAATTCCTGCTAGGTATTCGGCGAAGACATCCGCTTTTTCTTGTTCAGTTCGTGCCCATTCTTTGTTTTTCATTCTTATAGGGGGACACTGATAGGTGTGATCTGCTTTTATATTTTTTATAGCCCTCCACAAGCTGTAATCAGTTGTTTTAGTCGGAGTTAGATTTTCTATCGAAATGTTTCGTTTTTTAGTTCTAGAAGTTTTTTTTTTTTTTAATTGTCTAGCTGCTCTATTTAGAATAGTTTTATTAACGGGATTTCTATCGATCTGCCAAATTCTTCTCAATTTTCTTTTCTCCGAGATCATCTTCTTTATTACTTTCGGATGTTCCCTTATAATCATTTTATCTTCATTTACAGACGTGGCTATGTATGCAGACTTCTGAATACACTTAGTAAGGTTTTCTTTATCGGGCAGGGTTTAACCTCATTGTGTGATAACTGAACTATTAACCGTATTGTGTTTCTTATAATAACGTGTGATTTTTATATACCATTCTATCGTATTGTATTATCTACATTATAATAACGTGCGATTTTATATACTTTCGTCGTGCGTAACTACTATCTCGTAATTGTAACATTTAAGAATAACGCTATATGTATAAGTATAATATATATAACGCAATTTCGTGTACATTACGTGCGATGTCTAAATTACACACCGTTAATAAAACAACTGCGTGTACTAAAATTGGTGCCGCAAGTTGTAGTGGCAACAGCAATACGACTACTCTCAGTACTGTTAATAGTACTAGTAACAGTAACAATATTAATAACAAGAGTGATGAAAGTGGGAACTCTGTTATGCCTCTGTTAACGATAATTGTTACCTATGAAATAGAAATGGAAGAAAGCAACAATCTTAAATTAAATCAGTACCACCATTAAAGATCCTTTTCAAAACCGCATAATACTTGGCAAATAATCCCTACCCGAAAAAGGGAGCGCATGCAACGCCGGAATTATCACCACAAATATCTTCAAAACGTACGAAAAAAAGTAACAGGTTCTGGCCTTTACTGAACCATACAGATTCTGATACTAATCAAATACTCTCTCAAGAAAACAAAGAACCGACCGCATTCAAAACCAACGAAGTTAAAAACTTGCCGAAACCACCTCCTATAATTATATACGGGGTAATTAACTACAAAGAAATGACAAATATCTTCGATTCTAATAAAAGAAGAATTGCCAAGCCTTAAACGATAACAAAATCGGGCTGAAAACCAACAGCTCTGACAACTATAGAAAAATAATCAAACTTTTGAAAGACCTAAAATGTAACCATACTTACCAACTTAAAGAAGAAAGAGCATACCGTGTGGTAATTAAAAACCTTCATCATACATTCCGCCCGATGACATAAAGGATGCGTTACATGAAGCAGGCTTCACAACGAGGAAACCTAAAACAAAGCAACACCTTCCAATGTTCTATATAGACTTAGAACCTGATAACAACAACAACAAAAACATTTACAACCTACAATACTTGCTCAACACGAAAATCAATGTAGTACCACCGTACGCAAGTAAAGGGATAATACAATGCACGAGGTGCCAATCATTCGGTCACAGTAAAACATATTGTACATTACCATACATTTGTGTTAAATGTGGCGAACAACACGAAACAAGGAACTGTCATAAATCAATGGATACACCTGCAAAGTGCATCCACTGTGAAGGTAGCCATCCGGCTAATTACAGAGGATGCACTATATATAAACAGTTACTACAACTAAGAAACAATTCTAACAAGATACCGCAACGAAGACGAAAACAACAGCCGCCGTCAATTGATACGAGTTATTCACAAACTATCGGTCAGCCTGATTCTAGACAAAGTAATCATATTTCTAATAGTACTTTCGCTGATGTGCTAAAGGGTCGTAATAAAACTAACCAAGAAAGAATAGATCCTGATAAGAATAATCGCGTAACTAATGACAAAAATAATAACGATATTATAAGACAGCTCACCGAATTTTTAACTGAATTCAGAACCATGTACAATCAACTAATTCAGCAAAATGGGATGATAATCAACATGCTATCAACGGCAACTTATTTTATATTCGATCTATACCGCTGACTTACCAACTGATGAACGTATACAAGTAGCAACATTTGTAGATGACAAATATGCTAATAAGGTCGTTGTCGTCTCACAGGTAAACGCCGTACTTAAACGGACACAAAAGTTGAATCTCCGAATAAATCCTGACAAATGTACACACGTCTCATTTTCCAATAGAAAGGCTCATAATAAGCGGTTAACCTTGAACAATATGCTAGTACCGAGAAGGCGAAATACCTGGGAGGTACATTTAGATTGCGCTCTAAACTAGAACGTTCGTATACAGAAGAAGAGTAAGGAATTAGACCTAAAGCTGAGAAACCTATACCGGCTTATAGGATATCAATCGCAGCTGTCACTACGAAACAAGCTTTTAATATATAATATTACGCTATAATATAGAGCTATGCTGCATCGCGGTGGGGATGCGCAAAAATTTTTAATCGGATGATCATACAGCGGTTTCAGAACAAAGCATTTATTTGTTTAGTGATAGTTTTCAGGCGTTTATCACCTCCAACTTTGGAACAGTTCCGGTGTTAACGGTATTATGTCTTGCGCCATAGACAAAATGCGTCATTGTTTTTGGTGTACGACCTTTCTAAGTTTGAGCAAAACGTTTTATACTAATTAGGATGCGTAGGTCTAAGAAGTATATTGTAAATTTCATTTTTATATTGGAAAATATTTTTTAATGAATTTTTTATTATTTTTATTTTACTGGTTATTGTGCTTTTGTTTATGTATAAAATTTTATATTGTTGAACGTTTTTATTTATTTTTCTTTTACTTGCTATTCTGTTATTGTTTACGTATAAATTTTATATTGCTTTATTGTTTTTTTTTTTAAATTTATATATATATATATATATATATATATATATATATATATATATATAAAATACCGTGCTGTGTACTGCAACAAGGGTTAGACACACGAATAAAGATACTTTTAGATTAGATTATATAGGTTACATGACCAAGGAAAGATAGGAATCATCTTTTTTCAGAAGAAGGTATGTTTTATTAGTAATAGAGAACTAGGCATGTTTAGGGAGGAACGAATATTGGTATATAAAGGGCAGAGGATTAATATATGTAGGATAATTAGTTGAGTGTTACAAAGATGACAGAGAAGAGGGCTCACATGTTGCATCAAATAAGCGTGTGTTAAATCGGAATGACCCATACGTAGGTGAGACAAAACTACTTTATTCCATCTTCCAGGTATAATGTGATGGTTGTGGAACTGTTTTCAGAAGACGAAGCGAATTGAATTCCATTGGAAAGTTGGCCTATCTCTGGATCCACTGCTTTTGAATAAGATATGAGGAGCGTTTGAATATCACTACCAGGAGTTGGAATTTTTGGAACAGGTCCCATGAAGCACGATAATTTTGCTGCTTTGTCGGCTCGCGCGCTGATGCCTACATTCGCATGGCCTGGAATTCGGTTTTTTCAACCACGACATTCCTCCATGATAAATTTTATTTGTTGTTTTCCTGAGTGGCGCTGTATACGTTCGACAGCACCTAGAGATTTTGTGCAGATTAATATGTTTGAAGGTATCTGGCAGAGTTAGTTTTAAAAATATGCTGTATAATTCACACGAAAGCACACTGAATATTGACGGAAGAAGAACACGAACCGTAAAATTTTCATGGACCAAAACGCATGCGCAATTATCGTCGGTGTACCGTAAAGTCTTTATATTTAGCCTGTAGTTGGTTGAACTTCGACGATAGATCGGAATTAGGTGTGATAGTATTTGTTTCTGCCAAGCAGGTACGAGTGGGTGATTAGTGTATGTTCAAGATAAACTCTATTTACCGCTGTTTCCTATCTAGGTAGACAGAGATTTTGCCAATTAGTTTTGGCCACACTGTCAAGTCTTTTTTTTTTTATGCATCCGAAAATACTAGGTTGACTATGGAAGCATCGACTCCATGATCATGCTCTGGACTGAACCTAGAGTATATTCCGCACCTATATGTATTGGTAGGCGAGCTTGCAACGAGGCCGTCCGATGTACGGCATCGTGTGGTGAAATAATATAACGACTGCTAAGAATCCAAGCAAAGAGGACTTTTGTGTTTCGTTTATATAGCTCCAGTATCGAGAAAAGAATATGTCCAACAGCTGCTACTTCGGAGTTTACGGCCTTTATCCGTTTTAACGCAGACATGGAATCTGAGTAAATTATATAATTGTTCCGTAGGAGATCAGCGATTTGGAGTATACATTGAAGAATCGCTTCCAGCATTGTCGCAAGATTGAAGCACTGAATTTTGTTTTGAACGGAATATGCTCCATCTACATGAAACGGTGTTTTCGATGCGTCTGTGTAGCATGTAAACGATTGAGGTAACCGGAGGGACATTCAGGTTGCGTGTATTACGTGATTAGCAAGATCCCAGCAAATCTCTGGCTTGAATTGGCTCCATGGCGAGGAAGAATTCTCTTTAGAATATTACGCTGAAGCTTTTTTATTTACAATATTACAAACAGAAGTAATATATGTAAAAACATATTTCATTATAACCAGATTAAACAATATACATAATAATTTACGTCGTACACTAATTAGCCGTAAAAATGTTTATTTCTTTCTTTCATCGTTTCAATTTTTTCCAGTAATTTTCATTTTTTTTTACATTTTTCTGCAAATAAAATTTTATATCTCCGTCTAAAATTGTCGTTTTTTTACAATGTTTTCCGAGTAATAATTATTAATCATTGTATACGAATTAAAATCTTCTTTAAATCGTACGAATTGTCTATCTATTTCTTATTATGTTTCATACTGATTGTAATTTATTTTATATACTCCCGAATTTTTTAGTATATCTCTGTCTTCTATTTTATTGTTACGAATTGATTTCAATATTATTCCTCATTTATAAATTTTATGTTATATTTGTTAAATATTTTTTTCATTATTTCATACGTGTACGACTTCCTACACATAACTTATTGAATCTAAATAATTCTGTTTATTTTTTCCGTATTTTTATTGCGAGTTTTATTCTATAATTTATCGACTATAGCGGGGTTATATATTTATTATGGATTATTATTTTTGTTTTATTTCACTTTTTTCTTATTTATTTTATCGCTATATGTTAAAATTACTTTTGCCCTATGGATGAGATTCCTTAAACTGGCTAATTTAAGCAGTTTTGAGTGAAATGAATCTTTAGCTATTAACATGTCTGTTTGTTGTTTGTTTTTTACACACACACACATAAATTTATATATATATATAAATTTATGGTTAACAATGTTAATTTTAATATATTATACTATCAACAATTTGCCCTTTTCTCTAACAAGCTTAATAACATTAAGAATATACGTCGGATCCGAGAAAGTTCTTAATAAAAAATCTTCGTCCAAATTTTCGCTATAAACCTAGCTTAAAACTACCCTTAAAATCCATCATCCCTTATACCACAAATTGGGGTTGAAACCGGTGCGATTTTCCGAGTAAAGTGTTATAACACCTGTCGCAGATTCGCGCGTTTGACTAAGTCGCTTACGGAGATTTTAACACACGGGTATATATACATACCCCTGTGTTCAACCCAGGCGCACTATTTAAGGGTTGAAAATCGGCCGAAAATCGTTTTAAACGCTGAAAAATTTGTTTTTTCCTCCTATTTCTGATATGAATTTAACTTTTTATTATAGTTATTTAGGTTAGTTAAAAAATTGTTCAAAATATCATCCTGATCATTACGATTCCACATTATTAGGATATTATCAACAACTTTTTTCTTTTCATAATTTAATAGTATTTTAAAATATACTTTTATTTTTAATATTATTTTCTAATTTGTTCATATTTAGCTCAACTAGAATAAATGGAGATTTCGTAATTTTGATTTAATAATGTCTGTAATATTTTTACGTAACGACCTTATTTATATACGTTATCATTTAAATTATTATTCTTAACACTGTATTTATTAAGATGATACTTTATAAAAACACCTGCGGATTTATACATAGTTATGTTGTGGTGTAATTATTAACAAGTTGTTTTTTTTTATTTTTTTTTTTTATGTTATATTATTTCCTTTTAATAACAGTTATTCCTCTATGTAAGTTTGTAAGTCACAAGCGTATACAGTAATTTATTATTTATACTATGATATAAGTTTATATCAAGATTTATTATAATGTAATATTTTATAAATCACAAACTCGTTATATGTTTTCTCGCTGGAATAAGTATGTACTTTTCATCCCTTTTTCATCACATATTACGTTATTATAATGGAGGTCTTTGCATTTGTTCATGGACCTCTATGTTTTACATGTATATTTTTCTCTCAACAGAGGGAAGCGGTTTTTTAGTGGGTAAAAATCCCACACGCTGATTTCTTTGGAATCCAGCAGCACTTGCTGAGTGCGTGTGCTGCTCTCGAAAATATATGTGGTACTTATAAATATATCAGTGTCTTTTGAAGATTTTTCCCCCTAAAAAAAAACCAAAAAACAAAAAAAAAACACATGTTCTATTACTTTGTCAGTGGGAATGTTGTTACGCTTATTAACTACATTTATATTTGCCTATCGTTACTATTAAGTGTTATTTCGTTCGAACAATTCGTTAGTTCTATATTATTGTTAATGCTAAATTTATCTATTTTCTTGGAAAAAATTTACAATATTTCTCGATAGGTAAAATTCAATTTTCGCATATGTTGGACGATCATAAAGTCCGAATAAAGTCGCGTGGATAGTTTCGAAATGAAGCGACCTATTAGAATGTCCTAGATGACGTGCTAATGTATTTATTTTCGAAGAAACTGGCGTAAACCGCATATTCAACAGTAGTCCTGATGCGTTTACGATTTTTATATGAAGAATGTTATATACTCTAATTAAACGGACAGATTTGTTGGATGCCATTTTCAAGACGATTTCTAACATCGCCTGGGATGGAAGCGAATAATTGCGAAATTATATTCCTATGTGAATTACGAATGAAGACAAAGAAATACAGATGTCCAAGGTGTTCATTTGGAATTTTGAATTTTTTTTCAGACTTGAGAAACTTTCCGATCTATGTGGATTTTTCAAGTTTCAAGAATAAACAAAACAGGACAACGGTATATTTGCATAGTAAAATTTACATACAATAATACAGATTTACTGTGTAACCGCGGTATACATACCTTACCACAGTGAATTGTTATATAGGGATATATTTATCATCGTTATTTTATATTTTAATATATATATATATATATATATATATATATATATATATATATATATATATATATAACGAAAATTAACGGAGATACTGCTAAAAAACCTGTAAAACCGCTATACTTAAAAGTAATTTAATTATCATTATGCAGTGATTAATTCCGATTATAATACAGAGCAAAATTTATACTATATAATATATAGTTAGTAAAATTAATTGACCAAAAATTTATAATATGTTGTGTTTTATATTTATAATTCGTATACATAGTTTTTAGTCGCCTAGTAATATATATATATATATATATATATATATATATATATATAATCCTTAACCGTTCACTGGTGGCACACTATAAAATTAACTAGTCGCGCGTTGCACTTTGTGTAATAGCAGCGTAAATGCCATTTTCGGTATTTTTAATTATTTATTTATTTATTTATGTAAAAATAGTAGTGGTTTCTTTTTTTTATTCTGTCTCTTCCCACATGCAGTTAAAAAATCATCGTGGCCTGATTTCTACTAATATCCGCTTAGTTTTACGTCTGTCTTGGGCTATCCTAAACAATTCTTCCGTCCTATATAGTCTTCTTGTCTGTCCTCTGTCTCTTTTTCCATTGATTCATCTTCTTGGATAAATATTTTTATTATTTCATATTTTTCTCCTCTTATTATTACGTGGGCAAAGTATCGAACTTCCTTCTTTATATTGTCTGTATTATTTCTGGACTACTGACTAGTGTTGGGCAAATGGTTCGCGAACCGCTCAAATGAACCTACTCCTTATAAAGAGCGCTCGCGAATCGATTTGAGAAAAAAGAACCTAAGCTCTTTGCGCGATCGAAACGCATCCTGGTGTTTCTCTTTGTAACCCTTGAATTCATTCAGCGTCTAGTTCTCCTGTCGGTTCTCTTCTGTTCGTGGTTCACTACGGTTCGCGGTTCACAACGGTTCACAGTAGTGATGGCAATAACGTATCTTTACTGGTAACGTTAATGACGAATACATTAATTCCCAGTAACGTTACTCATAACCGTTACTGAGTAATGTATCACAATCGAGCAGCATATGTGTTAATTTGCTGTCAGTCGTATATTGTATACAGAAATTGAATGTTTTTTTTTGTGTGTTTATATACAGAAATTGAATGCTTTGCTTTTTTTTATGTTTATTATTCTCAGAATTAATTTTGATTTCAAGTTTTTTTCATTTAAGTAAGTACCTTTTATATAATATGGCTCCAAAAATATCTCCGATTTGGAATTTTTTTACCGAAAAGGCGAATTCAGATAAGGTAGCAATTTGCAATATTTGTAAGAACGAATTTAATTTTAAGTCTACTTCTAGTAATTTAAGAAAACATATAAAAGTAAAACATCCATTTTTAAAAATTCCATCCATATCTGATCTTCCTGATATACCAGAGATTGAAGTTATGGATGTTGATGAAGAAGAACCGCCTGTTCCTAAAAGAAAGTTAGTTCAAACATCATTTATTAAAAAAAAGGCAGGATCGATCATTAACCGGAAAAAATTGACGATGTTTTAATGTTACTTTTTACTCAAGATCTGCAGCCATTCTCTATAGTTGAAGATAATGGTTTCAGAAAGTTTGTTGACATATTAAACCCAAACTACGAATTACCATCAAGAAAAACTATTTCGAACTCATTGCTACCTGCGTGTTACGAAGAAGTGTATAATAATACAATAAATTTGATAAATAGCGTAAAATCTGTTACTCTAACCACTGATTGTTGGTCATCACGGAATATTGAAAATTTCATTGCAGTAACAGCTCATTTTATCAACAATGATTTTAAAAATTGCAGTTTGTTACTGGATTGCGTTTCATTTCGAGAAAGTCACACCAGTGTAAATATAGCAGCTAAATTGATGTCTATATGTCAAGAATGGAATTTAAACAACAAAATTTTAATTGTTATCACTGATAATGCCGCGAATATGAAAAAAGCAATTAAAGATGAACTTAAGTTGAAACATTTGGAATGCTACGCGCACACTATCAATTTAATTGCACTTGATTCCCTTAAATTGTGTTCAGACACGTTAGATAAAATAAAGGAAGTTATAGCTTTCTTTAAGAGAAGCACAACAGGGATGGCCAGGTTAATGGACCAGCAAAAGAAGCAAGGAAATGATCCAAAACGTCTTATACAACACTGTATTACACGATGGAATTCGACATATTATATGCTGGAAAGGTTTAATGAATTAGAGGAACCGTTGAAAACAACGATGGCGTTACTAAATAAAGACTTCCCCATTATATGTGTGGAAGAGTGGAAGTTTATAAAGGAACTTATTAAAGTATTAAAACCATTGGAGCGGATTACTTCAATAATGAGCGGAGAGAAGTATATCACTGCATCATCTATTCTGGTTTTAACAGATGGCGTTTTACGATCTTATCTTGCTTTAAAACAACAAGAATGTATTAGTAGTATGTCAAAAGAAATAATTGATTTTATTATTAAAGGAATCACTGAAAGGTTAGGCAATATGGAATTGAGTAGAACGATTAGGGTAGCAACTTTTTTAGATCCCCGGTTCAAAGCCGGATTCAGCAGTGAACGTATAGCAGATGATACAAAAAAATTCGTATTATCGTTACTATCTAAACGAATAGAATTAGATCTTCCACTACAACACAATGAATGCAGTACAATACATAATACAAGCACAAGCACCGCATCTGTGGATAGTGAGGATGAATCAATTTGGGGATATTTCGATAAGAAGATGGCGACATTGAAACCAGCTGGAACAGCGCACTCAAGAGCTATTATTGAAGTCCAGCGCTATTTAGAAGATTCACCAATATCAAGGAAAGAAGACCCACTATTGTGGTGGAAAAATAATGCTTACAACTTCCCTTACTTGAGTAAATTAGTAGTAGAAAAATTTGTGACCGTTGCTACGAGTGTGCCGTGTGAACGGATTTTTTCTAAATCTGGACAA
Source organism: Coronaproctus castanopsis (assembly GCA_032883995.1). Classification (NCBI taxonomy): domain Eukaryota; kingdom Metazoa; phylum Arthropoda; class Insecta; order Hemiptera; family Monophlebidae; genus Coronaproctus; species Coronaproctus castanopsis. Next base: position 95,009,843 of record CM065054.1, read on the forward strand.
GTGCTCACTGAACGGAGAAATCGTCTGAGTGCGGCAAAACTTAAACAAATTTTATTTATTAATCAAAACCAATTTTGTTGTAATAAGTAAATATAGTCGTTTTTGTAAATAAAAATAAAACTTTTTACTTAGTCCTATATTTTCAGTATCCTATTATAAAAATAAAGAGCATAAGGTAATGAAATGGTTATTCCCTTTAAAAAGTTATTGTTTAATTTTATATAAGAGACGCCTTACAGATATGAAAAAATACGTCATATTACTGTAAACAAATACACAGTATTTGGTACTTTAATAATAAAGCGAATTTGGGTATTTCTACTATAAATGAATTTAAATAAATCAGTACTTAAAATTTTTTACCTCTTTAGACGTATCCTCTATCATTTGATGGTTTTTATGCCTTGTACATTTTAAAACAAACATAACACTTATTATATTACATGTGCATTAATCAGGTATCTGAGAAATACAGTGTTTCACGTGTAACAGTAATTTGCTTTGTCACAGTTGTTACAAAAATACTGAAAATAGACTTCGAATATTTAAAAACCAACGTTAATGCCTTATTTCTGCTTGTATTGAATTCACAAAATTGAACTGTTTCGTTTAGAATTGAATAGTTAAGGGTATTTAATATCCCCATGACGGATTCTAATCCCATTACCATACGTGTTTAAATCGTAACACTGAATTCTTATTTCTCTTCAATAATTCGGTGATACATATATAATTCATTCCAAATCAATATTAGCATGTGCTTGGTAATTAGTTTTAAACTGATCAGAGAAATACATAATTCAAATAGTTTACATTGTCATTCATAGGAGAAAGTAAGTGGGTAAATTTGTAATGAAAAATCATTAAATTTTGTATACCAAGCTGTTTACATGTTACATGAAAAAATTGGAAACTCGTTTTAGTTCATTCGTATCATCAGTATCTGAAAATTAACTGCATCTAACATATTTTTAAGAAACTACATTTAATGGAAACAAAGATTTTCACAATGAGCTTGAAGGTTTACATTCTAATGTGTGTGTAAAGAAAAACTTTTAAAAACTTTAAAAGATAAGGAATTTCAACTGTTGGTGAAACAGTATGATTTATCTATTTACTTATTTATTGCAAAATATTTAGTTATCGTCCGCAGTTAAACGATAGTACATGAAAAAATGAAAATGTTAAATGTATATCTATATTTGACCGCGTAGTTACAAGAAGACGTGTACTTTCAGGCTCATAATAAATACACCATCAGTTATAACCGATCTATCCTGTTTTTTTTTAACCGTTATTACCCGAAAAAGCGGTTTGGATCGGTTACATATTGTTGTGTTTCGTTAACCATTAACGTATCTGATATACACAGAAAGTGCGGATCCAATACATATTATCAGCTGGTTTGGTATTCGATTAATCAATAATGCATTACCGTAGTAACGTATGTATAACAGTGGTAACGGAATGAGGTTACGTTAAATTCTAATAACGTTAATATTTAACGTTACCACAATAACGTCCCATCACTAGTTCACAGTTCACTATGGTTCGTAGTTCACTATGGTTCGCAGCTCTCTACGGTTCCCGGTTCTCCTCGGTTCATACTTCTTTCTCAATTCACTCGCAATTCATAGAAAACTGTGAAATTGAAATATTTAGTTCACTTAATTTTAATATACCATATTATTTACTTATTGCGATTAACAAATTTTATCTTTAGTCATTAACTTTACCAAAACAAATATATATATATGTGTACACATTTTAGGGGTTATGTACTGACGTTTACTTATCTTAGTACAGTAGAGGTTTATTAAAAAAATTTTATTACAGCGTAAAAATTTTAATAATATATAAAACGAGTAAATAAAAAACGAAACTAATTACGTGTAGAAGGAATAATAATTATCGCGTGAAAAAAAAAGACACATAATTATTGTGTTCAGAATCGCCGCTAGTAGAATTAATGCCACGTCAGCATTTACAAATTTTTACCGGGATACGGTTTTCACGGGTAAACATTTTACAACTGGAGTGGATAATCGTCGTCGTAATATTTTTCCCAGCGCAATAAATGATGCATTTCCATTTTTTGGTTCTACCGAATCTGTGTCGACAGTTTTTCGTTCTTCAGAGTCGGATAAATCGGATAAATCGAGATTGTTATTAGAATTTAAACACTTCGATACTTCGTCTTGGCTTCTGAATTTGATCCATTTATCGGATGACATCCTAAGTATGAAAAACGTATTACGACACAAGATGAACTGCGTCATGTGAACTTACTTACACATTTTTTTTTTCAAAATAAATTTAATTATTACGACAAAAAAATTATATTTGAATATACGTGTAATAAAAGAAATTCGTCATTTGGTGTAATCGTAACGATAGGAATATATACCGGTCGTGCATTACGCTTTATAGGACGCGTTTGATTATTTAAGTTTTTTTTTAACCGAATAAATCGCTATTTAAAATATAGACAATTGCATATCCTAAAAGTACACACTATGCTTTATATGCAAGGTCATTTCCTTAGAGCGCTGATGTTGATGTAATTCACAATTCACATCACTGACGCCACTAGTTAAGGGTTAAAACATAGGGGCTAAGTTAGTAATTTAACACATACATGAGATTCTTTTGGTATTTTGACTTATTCGATCGGAGGCACTGGTTTTGTACAGTTTCGAGTTGTTTGTCGGCTGAATTTGAAATAGAAGAGACAATACCGGGCATGAAAAAACAGATCAATCCGTTGTTCTAATTATTCCTATTTTTGAAAACGTAAATCTCATATTTAAATAATAATAAACTAATAATCTAGTATTTTAACGTATTCTCGTCCAGTTTTTGGCTTTCAATCTCTAACGCTACATTTAATAGACTGCGATTAGTTAAAAATCTACGTATTGGATGTATGCCCGGTATACGAACAGTACAATTTCAGATATGCACAGGGCTAGATATGCCGTATGTTCAAGACTACATCGTAGAACTATGCGAAAAATTTGTTTATTACTCTAAAACGTTCGAACTGCCCTCCGGTGATGCTTTTTAAGAAGGTCGTACCACAAAAAAAATGTAGTTAAATATCTAAGATTTTGATAAAACTTTGGAAAAATCATATAAAAATTAAACGCAAAGAAATGGATCTTAAATACAAAAAAATGTATGAGTAAGCTGACATTAGATAATAAAATATTACTATGTAATTCAATAATAAAACCAACTTGGATGTATGGCGCTGTAATATGGGCCATAGCTTTTCTAATCGTAATATAAAGATTTCAGAATAAAGTTCTCAGAGTAGTAACCAACGCGCCTTGGTATGCAACAAATAAAGATATAAACTCACATTGAGAAATAAAATACGTGTATAAAATTATTAACACACTACAATCCAGACATGTAAGACGACTCGAACAACATATAAACGTCGAATATGCCTTCTTGATAACAGTCAAATAAGACGAAGATTGTTGAGAAAACTTAGATGACATATTAGATTAGTAAGCACCTTATATAAATAAATAATACCTAAATTAATTGTAGCCTCTCTGGCCGTTGTAATTAAGAGCATAATAATAATTTTAAAAGAAAAATTCGTAATAATATACTTTCACCGGTAGGAAATTACGATTCTAATTTATTCGATACGCTAAGTTATAATAAGCGTCGATCTGTAAACCGTAATTTAGCATCCTCGTATCGTTTCAACTCAATTCTATTATATTCCGCTACTTATAAACGACATTCTCAGGACGCTGGAAATGGCTCACTGATATCGGCAGCGCATACGTTTCAAGTTCCTGGTAAAAGGCCAGTAGGAAGACCAAAGTAAAGATGACACGATATTATAGCGAAGGATCTCAGAGATGCAGATGTATCAGCAGAACTAGCAGACAACCGAATTGAATGGAAACGGTCTATTTGTATGGCAGACTCCGCACCAACGGGAAATTGCCGCTGAAGAAGAAGAAGACTTATAAACGACATTATAAATATTCGCTATATAATTAAAAACTTGCGTTTATTTATTTTTTTAAATTATTTTGTGTTTTTTTTTTGAGATTTTTTTTGTTTTTTGTTTAATTTTTCCATGGTTACTATTTATACCTCGTACGTTTATTATTTATTAAATTGACGTCGTTAGAGTTTTTACTTTTCACGGAATGGTGAGGCTATTTGTTGCGCGGGGTACATTTATTGCATGTCATTATAACTTTTCAAATTTATCATTCAACATACACACGCTTCCACCTTTTTACATTGCGAGAATTTTGATAAACGAGTATAATTTCTGAAGTTATTGTCGGTGTGGGTAGGTAGTGGAATCGATTAGTACGAGATTTGATTTTTCTTCTGATAGTTTACGTTTGAGCATAATGATTTTTAGCTAAATTAAAAACATTATGTATATATATATATATATATATATATATATATATATATATATATAAAACAACTAATGCTTTGAGCCCGAAGTCACATTTTGAAAACCCTGATAGTGGTAACAAACACACGTCATCGGTCAATTAGGACTGACGAGTATGGTTGTGATAAAAGATTCAACGTCAATCTAACTTTGTAACTCTTTCGATTAAAAGTTAAATTTTTGTTTAATAACAAGATCGTTTTGTAGAATATATTTGTGATGTAAAAAAAGTGTTAATCATACGTGACTGACACTTTTATGTAAGATTTTTTCGGTTTCTAATTAATGTGAAATAATTTTGAACGCGTGGAATGGTTAATATAATGGTGCTGGATAATGAAAGTTTCAAATGAAAACTTTATACTTTCAATATAAACATTATGTGTTATAACAGACAATATGCCAGTCATAAATCACTGACACTTTTTTTTTGAGATTTCGTTCCGTTTCTAAAAGAAATAGAAAAATTTTTAGTTAACCACAGTGGTCGATGTATTAAAAATGAAAAATTAGCGTTTTATCTCGCTTTTATAGAAAAAAATCGCATGGGCTGGCGGTAATGGATAACGTCAGTCACATATGATTGTGACACGGAGCTTAAAATGTTATAAGTATAATATATATATATATATATATATATATATATATATATATATATATATTTTATATATATATATACTTTTTCTGGAGCATTTTTTTTTAATAGTCCTGGTGACAGCTCATCGAATCATGTTTTTTTTTTCAAGACAACGCTATAAGTTTCGATAAAGAAAGGGTGTTTATTTTTTCTTTACACGATATTCGTCATCGATAACTGAGATTTTAAATCACAATTAACAAGGAATTGTCATTCGAAACATTAAAATTATACCATACCTACGCTATTTGTTTAATAGTAGCATTATGTTCTTTCACGTAATCACGGAGTTTGCCCTAAATTTATAATATATATCAGTGATACTAAAAACAAGACCCAATATTAAGCTCTCAATTTCATTATATATATATATATATATATATATATATATATATGTATTTGTATATTTCTCGTTATCACGTATGTTATGACCGGATATAAGAGTTCTTTTAAATTATTACTTAGTATTTAGACGTTAACCATTATCGACTAAGTACTAGCGAAAATAGCTTTTAAAATTAATGGAACATTCTTGCTACATTCGCACTACCGGCTAATAATTACTATTCATTTATTTATAAATTTAAAGTACTTTCCAATTTATACTTTAAAACTTCTTTTTTATGACGCGCATTAAAGCGAACGTAGCAAGTCCTATACTGCGCAACAATTTTACATTTTTGTCCTGGGTTGTACGAAAAAACTACCGCACGTCTATACTTGAAATTTAACATAGTGATTTAGAATCGTGTCTAGATGTATTTCCAAACCCCGCTGTATTATATTTTAAACTTAAAAATTTATATAGAAAATAAATACGAAACAACAATCGTTTACATTGTCTACTAACGCCATCTACGCACATTCACAGAACTAATATATCGATGTTTATATCCATCTCGGGGGCATTCGTTTGTTATATTTTATGTTGTTACTTGTTAATCATGTTCGGCTATCGAGTATTAAATTTTTACTTGTAAAAAAATTCTAAAATTGTTTATAATTAAGTATGTGGTAGTTGCTGAGAAAAAGAGAAGGTAATCGAATTGAAACATATTTAAGTATGTATATCGAATTTTCACTTACAACTGACAAAATTGCTCGACACTTTTGTTTTTTTAGCTACCCCCCCCCCCCAGTATCCGACTTATAATAAAAATTGACTTGACGTAGTGAAAGGGTGTCCTCTAGTTAGTGAAAAAAAAAAAAAAAAAACCATTTCCAGGAAAGTTATAACACAAAGGGGTAAAATACCTTCATTCAGGGTAAATTTACCCTATGAAGGGTTGATCCGGATATGATGATGTACTCGCGCTGAAAGTTTCAGTTTTTCTCGGAGAAGACAGATGAAATGAAGATAGATGTGAACTACAGCTTTGTAGATGGCGCTATATTACCAATGAAATCGAGAGTAATGCAGAATACCGCGATGATTAAGACTTCTATCGAGGAACTAAAAAGTACTGCGTACTTGCAAATGGATTTTGAAATATTATTTGGTTATTTGTGTTATATTGCACAGATATCTAATAACAAATGTGTGGTATCACGGCATTATGGAGCATTTGCAAATACTTCATCTGTATTTCGGGTAATGTGGAATTATACTGCTAATTTTAACATGACAGTGATTTCAGTCTACTTCCCTCATCATTTTGAAGTTGTGTTTCATTTTAGAGAAAGAATTACTATATTTTATAATCCTTTACCTAATAATTGGCTCTCGGGTAATTGAATTATGGGATGTATAAAATCTGAAATTGTTGAAATAAGGCCAGAATTATATATATATATATGTTGAATATATTGGAGAGTAGTGATTTTATTAATTAATAATAAACCGAACAAAATATAACACAATCACTAAAAGTTTTTTAATCGCGAAGCTTTTCGACAGTTACGTCATTTTCAAGCACGCACCAAAATTATTACAACTTTTTTTATATATGAATTACCAGAAATGTTTATATAACGACAACTTAAAATTTGATATACATATTTCATTAGCCAGACGTAATTTCAATTTTAGATTTATTTACAATAAATTTTATTTATAAAACAGATTTTGAAAAATTCTTCATCAAAATTGACAAATATCTCTCCAAACCGGGTTCAGGTTCCATTAAATGTTGAATATATTGGAGAGTAGTGATTTTATTAATTAATAATAAACCGAAATATATATATATATATATATATATATATATATATATATATATATATTAAAAATTTATACATATATATTAAACATTTACATATGCATTACGATTTTATATATATAAGGTTGTTGCATGTTTAAAATTTACAACAACTTTTTAACCCTTTCGGTCTCAGTGGTTTCAGAGTGAAACCAACTTTTGAACTTTTATTTGCAAAGGTTCCAGCGGTTACAACTTGAAACCATCGTAATTATAATTGCTACAGAGCTATCTGTACTAACAGAAAAAAAAATCATTTTCCTAATAGGAATCTAGCGTTATTTATCCATAGTTGTTTACATTGAAACGTACGGTGCAGAATATCGGTATTTTTCTGATTTTCACGTGTTTTCTCATTTTTCACAGGTTTTTTGTTGGTAACTTTTTAATTTTTCACTTTTACATGAAAAATTAAAAGTATTTGATTATATCTTTTGATAGACAATAAGTACAGGGTGACTTTTGTTTTTTTTTTGAATAGCAAATCTTTTCGCCCTATATTGCTAGAAGACTTGAAGTTTCATCCTTGTAAACTGATAATTACTTAGAAATTAAAAAATACCGACTATGCAGGACGAAAACTTTTTTGCTGAAACGATGCTGAAATAAATCGAGCGCGAATTGATCGATTTAAACAATTTTTTTATGAGCGACGATTTCTAAGAAACAGAACTGCCGCTAGTGATCCGAATCTAATCCGAATTCAATCGACAGAAGCCGTCACATAGCGAGCGAGTAACCGTCTGTGCTGGAGTTACGTACTGGGTAATAGCGGATTTCTATATTTTCACTGGTGCTGTCAAAGGGACGCGCTATATCGAAATGATAAACTAGTTTTCGATTCTCTCACTTCGTCATCGTCGTCTTGGTCGTACATGGTTTCAACAACATGGTGCGACGTGTCACTGTCCGACAGAAACGCTCGCAGTACTGAACGAAGCGTTCGATAATTGCATATTGTCGCGCCGCACGGACTTCGCTTGGCCGCCGCGCTCGACAGATTTGACAGACGACAGTGCAAAGACAGTTTCGAAAATAATTCAAAGTTACGCGATTTGTTTTTTGTTAGGATATCTTAGGAGCCGCGTTTACGGAGGAACAAGCCGACTAGATCTGGAAGACCTGAGTTTTCTGAAGAAATTTCAAAAATTCAGCTACCTATGCTGGAAAAACTTTTCGAAAATTTTACGAAAAAACTGAATGAATCTAAACGGTAGTTTCGCAAATAATTGTAAGATAATATCTCGTTTTCCTATTTTTAAACAAACAAAATTGTTGTTGAATTATTCAAAGAACAATTTTCTGTGGGTCACCATACAGATTTATTCATTATTATGTAATAACGTAAACATATCTGTAATTTAGTTTTATATTACGCGGTTACCGCATTTTGCAATGCACATTTGATTTATTTTTTAAATATTAGTGACATATAATGTGTTTTTTTTTTTTAGTATTACATTTTCTGTGGGACATACGGTAGTACATGTGTCTACATATTAATATATTAAGACTGGACTAATTTGTAGTTTTTGACATTTTTGTCTCTGTAAGGTCCGGTGCTTTCGCAGTGAAAATTGGATGACTTGTTAATTATAACAAAATTTTCGAAATATAAAAATTAAATACATTAATAAATATAAAGTCGATTATAAAAAAAATACATTAAAAATTAATATATTCGACCTCGAAAACACTTTTACATTGGAAAAATTTCAGCTACCCGGTAGGTGTGAAACATTATTTTGTGTAACTACATTTCTATTGTTTTCAAAAATCGATTTTGTCGTTTATTTTTGTATTAGCCGTTTCTAACCATATAACAGAATTAACTAAATATCCCGCGTTCTTTTGTCAGACTCTAATATTAGCGATCTAAAGTATTGCACTGTTTTATTTGTACAATTTTAAGATTAACCATCTGTCGCGCGATGTATTTATCATGTATTTTCGAAGACATTTTCGGTGTATTAACGTCTAGCTTCGATCTTTACATCTTGATTCAGATTTTCCATTATTATACATCCGAAATATTAAAACACACCCACTATTCAAACTTATATATATATATATTTTACACATATGCATATATACACGTACAAAATTCCTAATTGATAACTACCCACAGTAAGCAAATATCGAGGTAATCACACATGGTGGATGTAGCTAGGCGAAGGTTATTGGCGTCATAGCGAAAAGTACTCAGTTCTAAAAACGTTTCACGGTTATTGGAGTAACCCGTTCTTCTTGAAACGCTCTTAAATGTTTTGATTATGTAACTTCACTATTTATAGTCGTTATTTTAGCACACCGCATTACTTTTAACGGATACCGTTATTTCGTTTATGTAGTGGACACATCTAAATAGAATTCGCCGTTAACAAGTGTGTGTAGCGGGTTGAACGAACTGGTTACTGTCGTATACGGCTGATTTAACATCAAGGTCAGTATAATAGAGTGAATAATGTTTAGAATGAAAAACGTAAATAAAAGATGAAACCATTAGACCTTAATATATTTTGCAACTTAGACTAACAATATGAACAACAAATACGCACACATATTACATATAATATAATCAATTAATTAGGGGCGTAGTAGAAACCTCCACGCGGTGCCCCTGGAAACAGCGAGATAATTATTGAGTAAAACAATGCAAAACTTCGCTGGCTAATCCTACCGACCACGGTCAAAGGAAAACGTCCTTTTTAGGACCAAAACAAAGTTTAACAGTAATGTCAATAAACGTCGAAAGACTGTCACCAGAAAAGGACAATATTTTGGCTGGACTATACAAAAAAACAACAAATGCGATGTACTTTGCATACAAGAAATACATTAGAAAACGAAACATAGGAAACCAAATGTATCCGGGATGAAATTAACAATGGAAAGGCCACATAAAAAATATGGAAGTGCTATACTTACTCGGCCAGATTTGGAAATTACATCAACTGTACAGAAGAGAATAACGTAGAAATAATGACAGTAGACATAGGGAAATAGCATCAGTTTATAAACCTCCAAACATACCCTTCAAATTTGAGAAACCTGTGAATTATGGAATTACAAGTACAAAAATTACAATTGGAGATTTCAATAGCCACAGTACGATGTGGGGATACTCGAAGAATAATGATGGTGGAGAAGCTGCTGAAAATTGGACAGAAATGAACTGTTTGAGTTTAGTCCACGATCCCAAATTACCTTCGTCGTTTAATAGTGGGAGATCGCGTAGAGGATATAAATCCGGATAACGTTTTCGTGAGCGATAACGTAATAAGTATGACTACTAAAGCATTATTGGATCCCATACTGAAATCACAGCACCGGACAATTCTGCGCGAAGTAAATGCAGCAATATTGCCGCGAAAGGTACGTTTTAGGAGAAGATTTAATTTTAAAAAATAAAAATGAATGGAATTTGCAAACGACTTGGATAATGAAGTAGAATTGATAGAACCGATACCAGTCAACTATCATTATTTAGTGGAGATCTTAAAAAAAGTATCTAAAAGACATATACCAAGAGGATGTCGCACTAATTATATAAAGGGATTACGTCAGGAAGCTATTAAAAATCTAGAAGAATACTATAAAAAAAATGAGAAAGGTCCTTTTGACAAAGCTACAATTGAAATGGGAGAAAATCTCATGCGAACAATAGCAGGAGAAAGAAAAAACGAATGGATTTCAACAATATTGGACATGTCGAAAAATAGTTAAAAGGCTTGGAAGCTGATAAAAAACGTGAATAATGAAAAACTACAACCAAAAGAATATATAAATATTACACCAGATCAAATAGTAAATAAATTACTAATGAATGGAAAAAATCAAAGGTAGAATAGATAAATCAAAATTGATAGTGAAAGCAACTGATAATATGAGTCAGTTTAATGAACCGCTTAGAATGGACGATATAGACAGGGCAATTAAGATGATGAAAGATAGGAGAGCACCCGCAGTTGATAACATAATGACGGAACAAATTAAACGTATAGGACCTATAGGGGAAAAAAAAAAATTGGCTTCTAGATATGTTTAATAACTGTATTAAAATGGACCGAATTCCTAAAGAATGGTTAAAATCGCACCTGGTTGCATTACTTAAACCGGGAAGAACCTCTACAGATGCTGGAAACTTTAGACTTGTTTCTTTACTGTGTCACACTTATAAAATATTTGAACGAATAATATTAAATAGAATAAACGCAAAAATAGGCTTAAAACTTATTAAACAGCAAGCCGAATTTAGTCGTGCATAGCGCAAAAGTCTAGTCCGGGAAATAGAAAATGGGCATGAAAATAAAACGATAATAAGGACGCGGCGTTCATAGATTTAAGCGCCGCATATGACACGGTAAATCAAAGAATACTAATAAGTATACGAACTTACTGCCAACAACAAATTAACCAAAATCATTAGCACAATGTTGAGCAATCGGCGATTCTAACGCTACAAAACAAAAAAAGGCAGATGGCGAAAACAGAACAACGATCTACCCCACAAGGAAGGCCACCAATGTTATTTAACATATATACTAACGATCAGCCAATTGGAAGCTGAACAAAACAGTTAATATGTGCTGATGATGTAGCTTTTATAACTCGAGAGAAAACTTTTTTTGCGGTAGAAAAGAATCTGAATGAAGTGCTGCAGACTATGGAAAAATACTGAGATAGCAATTACCTCGAACCAAACCCTAATAAAACCCGAATAACGGCATTTCACCTGAGAAATAAGCATGCAAGACGCAAACTAATACATGGCAAGGTATATCCCTGGAACACTGAAACAACTGAAAGTATTTAGGCGTTAAATTGGACCGAGTTGTAACATTTAAAGAACACTGCGAAGATACCAAAAGAAAAATTGGTACAAAGAATGGTTTACTTAGAAAATTTATTGTCTCCACCTGGGGTGCAGATTCAAATGTATTAAGGACATCAACTTTAGCTACTTCGCAGGTGAATATGCTAGTGCAGTATGGCGGAATTCAGCACATGTTAAAAGAATCGATGTGTAGCACTACACGACACCGATCGAATAATTACAGATTGCTTAAAACCGACATCGATTGATAAAATAGAAATACTACACGGCATAGAATTATCAGAAATTACAAGGTTTAGCGGAATGTCGTTGTTAAGAAAGGGTCCTAGAAAAAAATGCGAACAGATCGTTAATGCCTCAGCAAAGTGACGTTGAAGATCATATACGAGCGGTTATATATAGTGTAATGCGTAATGAAATTATTTGACTGCTACTAGAAAAAGCACGAGAATACAACGTTGAATTGGTACTCTCGTTGCTTTATGAACTACACAAAGGCGTTTGATTTTGGAACAAACGTTGGCCAATTTTAGTTGCAATCGGCATACCAAGACATTTAACGCGTTTAATCATAAATTTATACATAGTATGGTTAAAGTACAAATAAACAAAGAAGTACACGCGGAAGATTTTACCCATATCACAACGACGACGAGGCTGTGTGTTCTGTCACCACAGTTGTACAACCTGTATGGAGAATGCATTTTGCGAAAATTTTTGCACACTCGCGCGACAGTGTGTTCTGCATTGAAGGAGTTAAGATATCAAACCTCAGGTATGCAGACGACACAACGCTCGTAACTGATAGCTTAAGTAGTATGACGCAAACTCTAATTCGTGTGGAAAAATACAGCACCGAATGAATACGGTTTAATAATTAACGAAAACAAGACGAAAATCGTGATCGTCGACAGAGACGGAACGATAATTACACGGGTTTACACGATGTTAGCAGTGTGGAAATTCTGAAACAATACGCATATTTATGCTGGATAGTGGAAAATCGAGGTGGCTCTGAAGTAGAAATTAGACATAGAATTAAACATAACAAAATGCGTTTATGTTGCGTTTAAAACGTAATATTATGGGCTGATGCCGCACTATCGAAGAAAGTGAAAATAAAACTAATCGATATTCTCGTATCTTTAATTACTTAACATTCAAGGTGCCATTTAAGAAACCCTTAAAAAACAACACACTTCACTTTTTAAGAAACCGTTAAAAACAACGCACTTTTTAGCACATATATTTTTCATACGCCGAAATAGATAATTTTGTAAACCAAAATAGGCCAAAAAAAAAAAAAACCCAAAACAAAAACGAACAACGTATCGGTAAAAAGGTTAATAAAGTTAGCCAATGGATGTGTAAAATTGAATTTCTACTTAGATATTTCGAGCGGCGCGTGTTGAACGCCCTCTTTATAATTACGTATATTTTCACTTTTATATCTGTGCTTTTCGACGTGAGCAAATATCGGATACCAAAGATTACAGCACGTTTTATCTAAACACGTAATACGTCCAAATAACAAATACGGCGACCTTTTGACACGGAACCAGCGACTAGTTTTAGACGTTCATTTTTGGGGTTACACGTTACATGGTCGTAGTAATAGTACGATTTGTCGAACTGTATAGACGATCAGCGTGTACGATTTCAATAAGAAGACGTATATAATCCATCGTCTCTTGGAATTGGAGATAGTTACTTAACAATTTTGTTCAACATTGCATACCTCTGCTTGTGTGTAAAAATGTTTTATTCATTTATATATATATATATATATATGTATATATATATATATATATGTATATATATATATATATATATATATATATATATATACATATATAATTTCGCGGTGGCATAGTTGCTAGTGTTCAACTGTCAATTCGAAGGTCGCGAGTATTCGAAAACAATTCGTAACATAGAAAGTTTTTCACGCAATTCTTAATTATCACGGAGAATGCACTAGCACTCCATTATGTATAACATCATATGCCCGCGAATCTGCGTTGTATATAATTAGTGACTTGAACGCTGGTTTATTTTATACGTAAATATAAACGTACAGTGACTAATCACGATGTTCGGCAATGAACAATATATATATATATATATATATATATATATATATATATATATATATATATATATATATATATATATATATACGGTGCGTCCAATAAGTAATAAAACTGTTTCTGAGGAATGTGTAACAGAATTACAAACGTTTTTTCCACAAACTTTTTATTGAAAGTAGTCACCATTAAATTCTATACACATGTTTGCACGTTCACATAACTTTCTTATGGATTAGGGAAAAAAAAACATCTTTTAAAATTGGGTTTAGTGTCGTCGTCAAAGCCTATTCTCAATCTTTTCAATTGAAGTAAAGCGGCCGACTTTTGCTCTTCAATTTCGTCTTCAGCTTACTAAATAGAAAATAATCACGCGTAACGAAGACTAAAATCTGTCGCTTAGCGAGGTCGGGTGAACATCGGAACCACTATTTTTGCTGAAAACTGTATATCGATCGCTGCAGTATGAACGGGCGTATTGTCGCACAGTGAGTTCAATGTAATGTGCGCATTTCTTTCTTCTACAAAGGCGGTGTTTGATGAAATGCTGCATTAGCTGCACTTCCGTCAAGAGCAAATTATCGTTTATTTTAACAGTACAAACTTTACTGTCGCCCACTATTCATCTTTTTTGATTCTATACTCGTTGAAAATAAAATGTACAAACGATGCACACTAGCGCGAAAAACATAACACACTCGTCGCTCGCGATTTTGAACATTTCAATTATTTTTATAACGCCCCGTAAAATAAAACTTCATCGACGTTGCTTGATGTTCATTTTTTTTACGTTCATGTTAAGACAAGGTAGGCCTCTTGCCCAATCAAGCCAAACAATCCGTTCAAGGCTTGCATTCGGGAAAATTCAAAGACATTTACACGTTTACCCCGTACATTAAGTAGATTTCGTATAAATTTTAACAGCCGAACAAGAAATAGATGTGCTAATGTCAGTGGCGGTTCGTACATAAAGGTTGCATGGTTGCGCAACTACCAGAAATATGTAGGACAGCGTAAAAATTGATGATGTAATGAAATAGTTATTTTAATTATATTTTTCATAAAATATATTTTATATAAAAAGTAAAAAATCTTTTAAAAAGCGCTTTGAAATGCCTAGTTACAACGGTTTGTCGATGCACGCTCGATGCAACCTGATGATGCGACTGATGTTACCATGAGTGTGTACAGTTTACGTAAGGTTGTATTAGCGACTGCTGGCTGCAATCGTTTTAGTCCTTGAGGTGTACAAACACTTGACGCGACAGAATATGTTTTTATCATCGCCTTGTTCATATTTCATAATACATTGAGTTACTACCGTCCAAGGAACAAACGAGTCTGCGACTTATATTTCATCTTTTCCCGAGATTGGTGTTTTTTCCTGGAATTCTTTCTTTTACTGTGTACATTTCCACGCTTCAATCGTTTCATTGCCACTCTCTGGTTTACGTTGTTCATAACCTATGTTAATATACATCGAATTTTTTCCTTACTACCGAAGCTTTATTCATTTCATTTTCAAAGGATTGTTTTGCGTAAATTGTGAAAAAATAATAATACTTAACTACTGTACAGTTTATCGAGTTGCTTCGTCTTAGTACCTTAAAGAATTTTTTTATTTCTCTAATTTAATAAATTTTGCACTTATTCATGCGAAAATAATTTTTCAATATATTTGTTTCCCTACGTAGGAAGCATAATGTCGTTAGATTGTCGAAGTGTGGAAGACATATAGGGCGACCCAGAGAAGAAGGACGGTGGGGAGGAGAATAATTCCGGCGAAAAAACACTTTCATGAAAAAACCGTTATGAGAAATTATGAAAAAAAAACAACAAAACAACGCTATATATATATATATATATATATATATATATATATATATATATATATATATATATATATATATATATATATATATGTACAAAACTGTTCTTGATAAATTAATTCTTTTTATACATTCATTGCGAAATATATTCCGGAAGATAGTTCCTAGATGTGATTTCGTTGCATCGATATGTGTGATTTGTAGTTTACCTTTAATGCTAATGTATCATTCACGAAAGCTTCAATGTTATTGGCCTAATAAAAACACACACATATATATATATATAATATATATATATATGTATGTATGTAATGTTTATGCGCGCCTTCCTGCAATTTACTTTGTAGAACTGTGTCAAGTTAATTCCGTTTTTTTTTTTTCATTTTCTATTTGAATTTGACGACAATGGCGGTCGTTCTACTACGAACCGCGTTACTACCTGTTTGTAAGAAATCTCGCAGACTAGTCTAGTTTAGTTAGCACGTTTAGGGATAATTCGTTATCGGCGTTGTGTACGCCGGTTAAATTCGTTATCGTAAACGCGAATAACCTTCCTTAACGATAACCGGTTTTTGAGTGATCATAATTTTTTAAAAATGACCGCCGCTAATTTATTACCGTCCTACGCGAAGGTCGTCGCGATATAATTACGTTATAGGCGCTCGATAATATTCGTTCGCGAACTTCCAAATTGACTGGTATCGTCATCAGGCCGACTTCTAGTTTCCTTCCAACTAAATATTCGTTCGTTTTCTTCCACGGAACCATCCTTCCGAATAATATGTATATTTTTTTCATCATTCATTCGTCCGTATCTGTTCGGTTCGTTGGCTTTTGATTTTTGATTTTTTAAATTCGCTAAATTATTCTTTTCATTATTTTTCCTAAACTTCGTTCTATCGTGTATAGTTGATTTAACGCTTCGTTAAGATTTTTTTTTTTTATTACATTATGTAAATCTCCATATTATGCCGTTTGTTACTAATTAAGGAGACATGCGTCTAATTTATATGTACGCTAAGATCCGTTTTCTCTGGCAAGAAACCAGGATTCTAACTATTGATTGAGGGTTGTTTGATAGGATTTTGTGTATTGGGCCCTGCACGCAATTAACCCGTATGGTTTTGGCAGTAGTAGATTAAACGTACGACTGTTGGTGTTGTTAAATGTCCGTGCATAGGGGACAGTTCGTTGGAGGAGGGCTCTTTTGGTATATACATAATTGTGTGATACGGCTAGACGGTTTAGGATATCATATTTTTTTTCTGCTTATATGCCGTCTGTAGGTCACCAAGGTTCTGCGGTTGATTTTACGCTCGTTAGGAAGGTTGTTTGCGAGGTCCAGTCGGTGGTCCATTCGTGTTTACCGTTTTTCATACGAGTACGTGTGCTAATGTTGGTGGAGAGTATTCTAGTATTGATGAAAATACCATAGACCGAGCTTCGAGAGGTCTACTTTATCACTACCGGTGCCATTCCAATGCGTCTTGGGATCCGCAGAAAGCCTAGTTCACATCCTTCCTTATGTAGTTCGTGTAGATCGATATTTTATTTATTTTTCAGATTACCGTATTTCTCGAAATTTATTTATTTAATTTTAAATTGTAGAATGTAACGATTTAAAAAAAACCCACACACAACAATAAAAAAGTTAAAAATTAATTAGACGTTTTATGGAAAATCACAAAAACCTTTTCGGCTCTAAAGCCATTTTCTAGTATATTATTTTACATACAGAAAAACATTATATATAGAAAAAAAAAAGCGATAAAAATAATTTATGAAATTCGACGAAGAATTACTTGCGAGCAGTGTATTATTAAAATCAATTTTTATATTAGTCATTTATGTTTAAGCGCTTTTGATTTTTGAATACTGAATTAACAATAAAACATGCGCTATTAGAATGTAAACAATACGATCATCCACGAAATATTTACAAACTCACAAATAATACAATACGATCAATAAGATAATCCCCAAAATAGTTAAAAACCCCCTAAAATCCCTCACAATTACAAGCATAATTCATAATATATAAGCAATACACAGACGCAAATGATCTCAGTAATCGAGCGTCTTTAAATAAAATAAAAAAAAAACAAAAAAAAACCACAGATATTTAAATGTTTTCTCACTTTTACGCTTACACATAGGATTGAGTCTGTCCTCAACCAGTGCCGACTGAAGTAAAATGTTTACTTGGAATTTTAGCGCTAACAGGATTTCTGAAAGATAATCTTACTTATTATCTAGAGGTGTTTTGAAGGAAATTTACAGTGACGATTTTTATAGAACTTGTACGGGTAGGTTTCTTATTAACTGTTCGCCGTTTTTAATTTACGACAATCAGAAACGTATTTCATCTGTTCATAAAGGAGTGACAGGAAAACGATAAGCTTGGAAATTATTTGACAATCGTTTAATAATTAGTAGTTTCCGAGGACATTGTCCTTCCGTGTGTACGTACCTAATAAACCGTCGAAATATGGAATAAAACCAGCGATGATATTTGACAGTTTTAGTGTATGATTGATGCAACGATATAACTTAGGTTTATGCACTGATAGAATTGGGCCTCTAACGGAATATTACGTGAAAGAACTGAGGAATAATGTGTACGATAGCAACTATAACATCACTATCGATAACTAGCTCACATTTGTGTCGTTAGTAAAAGTACTGCGAATGAAAGCTGAATTTTGCAGAAACTGTCAGATCCAATAAACACGAAATTCCACTTGAGCGGCAGAATACAAATCAAAGATGTCCCGATTTTTCTATTATGAATTTGAGAGGAGAAAACTGATGTTAATCCCCGTTACACAGACACACACACACATATATATATATATATATATATATATATATAAATATATATATTATATGACTGGATTAGTTGAATTTTATAACTAAACAAAGGGTGGAGTGAACACACTAGACCAAATATGTTCCTCTATATGTTACGTAGCCGTAAAACTAAGAGATGGTACCTTGTGTGTTTTTACACTGAATTCCGTTTTTTATCAGGGCTGCATTATTGATCATGAGGGGAAACTTCTCGCAAGTAAAAATTATGTTACACAACGTTATGATTCCCTTATAGAACCGTTGATAAATGAACACACTAACGCTGCAGACAAGCATAAAAGACGAAATATTGTTTGGATCATACAAGTTACGCGCTTTCTTGATGTGTATTTTATACTTCTCTAAGCCCTCTGGGGGGCTTAAGTCCGGTATCCCACCCAGTGGGTGCGCTATTGTATATATATATATATATATATATATATGTGTGTGTGTGTGTGTGTGTGGTTGGTTAATATAAATATTTCTTAATGTTAAAACAATTTTGATCTGGCTAATGTAGCTAATATGAAATTTTTTCATATGATCAGAGAGCTTTTATTCTCTCAACAAGACAGTAGGCAGGACGATACCTAAACAAATTTTAATAGCCCTAAATTTTCAAATAGATTTCATGTCTTAAATAATAATATTGATTTCTCCAAGCTAATAGAGTCCCCCAAATGTAGTAAACTTCAAATTCCTACGTATAACAACCCTCCCATCTCGAAACAAGGATATATACTTAAATCAACTGACAGGCAAAATTCATACGCTCTCGAGGTTTTGGCAGGATTTAACAGTCTCTTTAAGTCCTCCGACTACCGCGGAAATTCTTCCTAAAGCTAAGAAGGATTGCAGCAACATTAATATAGAAGTTTCATGAGGGCAAAAATTGATAATTACTTCAGTGATAATAAAAATTATCTCGATCTCAGCCAGGATAGTATTCCTGCCATGAACGTTAAAAAAATATTCTGGGCCCTTGAATTAAAATAACAGGAATGTCAAGAAAGAAAGAATTCAAAAAACCAATAAATCTAAAAATATGAAATAATAATAATTAAAAAAAAATAATTTTAATACTAGTATACATATATATAATTATCTTAAATTAACGTGCCGTGTACAGGCAGCTAAGGATAGAGGCACGGGAGGAGTAGAGGAATTAGATTAAGGAATAAAATCCTGATTTATGGAGAAAAGAGATTAAGTTAGAGAGAGAGGAGCTTTCATCTTTAAAAAGCAGAGGGAGTGTAGAAGGAAGGTTATGCGATAATCTGTGAGGATGGTATAAAGGACAGTTAATGAGGATGTGGGAGACTGATAGAATAACTCTGCACACGGCACATTCTGGTGCAGAGGTCCTGTTGATCAGATATGCGTGAGTGAGCCGAGTATGTCCCAACCGTAATCTACTAATGATGACATCTTCTCTGCGATTTGGAAGATATGTTTTCCAAAGCTGAGTTGAGCTCTTGATCTGACGAAGCTTGTTCGATTGAGGAGTCAGTTGCCACTTTTTCTGCCACAGCTTTTGAAGTCCATTTTTTATTTGTTTCTTCAGGTCGGATGCTGGAACTGGGATGTTGAGAACAGGTAAAGATGAAACAGGATTTCTTGACGCTTGATCGGCAAGTTCATTCTCATGAATCCCAGAGTGAGCTGTGATCCACATGAAGACAACCCTTCGATTTGGTTCTGTCATCACCAACTTTACTACTTCTTTAGCTACTGAATGCTGATCGTGGCAGAAAACATCGTGGAGAGCATTGACGGCTGGAAGGGTTCGGAACATACAATCGATGACTGCTGAGTATTGACGGCTGGAAGGGGGTCGGAACATACAATCGATGACTGCTGAGCATTGACGGCTGGAAGGGGGTCGGAACATACAATCGATGACTGCTGAGCAGGAGAGCTCATTATGGACTTCACAACGAGGAGAATTGCGTATATTTCAGCGGAGGTAACGAAAAGTGTCTCAGGAAGCGAATGACAGATGATGACTGCTCCATCCTTGACAACTGAATAACCGACGGACCTATTGAGTAATGATGCGTCCGTATAAAATACTGATGATCCTGAGGTCCGAGTCATAACTTCTTGTTTTATTTCTTCAATAGATCGACCTTTCCTCCTGAGACTGAGAATAGAATGATCTAGTTGTATCGGATTATCTATCCACGGTGGAAGAACTGCAACTGAATAATCGATTAATTGCGGACTCGAAATATTTATTTCGGATATGTTGAAAAACGCCGGAACTGATTGAGATAGCGCCAACGGAGATGAATCAGTCGACAGAAACAACTTAGGGAGAGAGAATCCAGAGGCATGAGATTGATCTGCCAAATTGGCTAGAAGAAGGCACCGACGATAACCGGGAGGCCACTCTGATGATTCAGAATGCAGACTATCAATCGGTGTGGTTCGAAATGCACCGGTAGCCAAGCGGAGAGCGGAATTTTGAATAACATCAAGGTCTTAAGGATGGATGGACTTGCTGTTGCGTATATTGCTGCTCCGTAGTCGGTTTTTGATCTGATCAAACAGCGGTAGATACGTAGTAGCGAAGTTCTATCAGCACCGTAGGATGTATGAGAAAGTTTCTTCAATATGTTCATTTTCTTTAAGGAGCTTTCCTTAATATGGTTTAAATGCGGTTTCCAAGATAACTTTTGATCTAGGATTAAACCTAGGTAGCCGACTGATGATTCATTCTTAAGAGGTTTATCATGAAGGTTGATGTATCTTGTGATGACATTTCCGAACACGGCAGAAGTGTATTGCTACAGATTTATTGATTGAGAAACATAATCCATTGACTGCACACCAGGCAAATAGTTGGTCTGGTGCGTGTATTCCTGGAGAACGCATTCTCCAATGGATACAGTTCTGCAACTCACAAATATTGTGAGATCATCGGCATACAATAGACTTCGAACTGGGGAGTTCACAATTTCTACTAAATCGTTAATTGCGATATTGAAGAGCAACGGGGTCAAAACTGATCCCTGAGGCAGTCCGTTTGACAGGTGGTGTAAAGATGATTAAGCGTTCCCAATTTGAACGAAAAAACTTCGGTTTGTTAAAAAATTCTGGATGAATGATAATAGGTTACCACAAAAGCCCCAGCAAGTTAGCTGCTTCATAATTTTGTGAATAGGAATCATGTCAAACACTTTTGATAAGTCAAAAAATACAGCTAACAGGTGGAGCCTATTCTTCGAAGCATCTTCTATAGCGGGTATTATAACTGACATCTTTCAAGAGTCGGGAAATTCATTTTTCAGTCAAATGTGGTTAAATATTTGAAGAAGAGTAACCAATACCGGCGTAGAAGCGTGTTTCAGCATGGCAATATGAAAGCCATCATATCCTGGAGATGGTTCTCTTGTGTATTTAATTGCATTGGGTAATTCTCTTAGATTGATCTCTCTGTTATAGAGTTTTGGATTTTCAGCTGAAGAGTCGAGCTGGTGTAGGTTAACTGGACCGGTGTGACAATTGGAGCTTCGCTGGTAGTGATCTGCGAAAGCAGCGGCAATATCTTTTGGACTATATATATATATTACGACGATCGTCGTATGTTCACGTCATAATAAATTTAAATTTATTAAATTGAAGGTGGAAAACTAATATTTAATTTAATTAATATAATAAAACAAAAAATATATATATAATTATTTATTTAATTAAAGTAAAATATATTAAAATTATTATAATAAAACCAGACCGGATTTGTAGTAGACAAACTATTGTTATACAATAATTAAAGTTAATTTTAGTTAGTCAATGGGGAAAACCAGTAAATTAGTTTGACCAAATAATTTTAGTTAGGTCAGCCGGTAAAAATAAATTACAGCCAGTAAATAATGAAGAAAATCGAGTAATTTTTGTTTAACAAGGCTTAAGAAAAAGGTATAAAAAGGGATGGTTATTTATTTTCGAGTTTGTTTAGTTTTTTAAGTCTAAAAGTTCAGTTGTTAGTTTCTTGATCAAGACAGTTAGGATTAAATGAAGAAGGATGGTTGACAAGTAATTACGAATCCGGTCAGGTTAGTTTTTTAATATAAAATAAAATATTTCTTTATAAATACTCTATTTATTTTTTTAAGTAATAATAATAATATAAATTTATACGAGCATTCACGTTATATATATATATATATATATATATATATATATATATATATATATATATATGTATGTATGTAATTCGTCAAAGAGGCTGGCTTAATACTGAATAAACATAAATGTTCAATGCTTATCAT
Source organism: Coronaproctus castanopsis (assembly GCA_032883995.1). NCBI lineage: Eukaryota > Metazoa > Arthropoda > Insecta > Hemiptera > Monophlebidae > Coronaproctus > Coronaproctus castanopsis. The sequence goes on from CM065054.1 coordinate 95,032,996, forward strand.
CGATAAAGAAAAGAGAATCCAACAACCACTGACTTTGCTGCGAGATATTGAAATGAAAGATAAATTAATTTATTTGGGTGCGTGCATATCAAAAAATGATGGATCCGAAGAAGAAATAAGGAGACGGTTAGCTCTTGCAAATGTCGGGATCGGGAAACTAAACTGTATATGGAAAAACCATAAGATCTCTAAAACAACAAAACTGTTACTCCTTAAAACGTTAATTTTTTCCATAGCGACATACAGCACAGAAACCGGGACGATTAATAAATCAATGAGGAAGAAGCTTGAAGCTTTCGAAATGAAGGGATACCGAAAAATTTTGAGGATCCCATGGACAGCCCACAGAATGAGTCTGTTTTAAAAGAACTGAAAATCGAACCCATTGAACAATTAGTACCATCCATTGAAAAACGCATGCTAGGCTTCTTTGGTCATGTAATACGAGGGGCTGGAGAAAATAATTCTGCAAGGAAAGGTTAATGGAAAAAGGAGTCAAGGTAGACCGATGAGCCGTTACATTGATCAAATTACAAGGTTATGTAAAGTAGACACACAGCAAATCATGAATCAAGCGCAGAATTGATATAAATGGCGACGTCTCGTAACTTGCATCAAATAAGGTCACGACATCCGGATCGGATAACGAAACGAGAAGAAGATATATGTAATAAAATTGTTTATACATACGGGGAAGTGTTGTGTTATGCTTGTATTGCGTGCTACATTACTTTAGTTCTATTTATTATTATTATTATTAAACTTTGTTCATCTTACAAACATTTTCAGCAACAATCGATATTCTAAAATACATAAAAATAGTACTACAGTGGAACTATAGGTCTGCCTATGATTGTCAGGGAGAACTTGTAGAGTTTCTGTCTAGGTCAAGAGCGTCTGTCTGCGTGTTATGTGAGACTTGCTCAAACTAAATCAGCAGTTTAGTGTTCCTAATTATAAAATCCTAGGTAGCGATCGTACACAAAGAAGGGACCCTTTTTGTTAAAATTTGGATGTTTAAAAATTTCAATTGTCACACGAACAATTCTAGAGCTATATTTGTTCATTTTCGATAAAATTTCAAAATTGTCAAATTGTATTTCTTTCGTGACAACGTTGTTGCATGATACAAGCACAAATCAATACTGGAAAATGAAAAGAGCTGCAGAGAATCGGTTGACATGGAAGTATGGAATAAAATCGATCCTAGGATTACCAAACTTACGATGAATATACATTTCAGTTTTAACAGCGCTTGTGTAGTGTTCCGTTTTGTATAGTTACGTAGATGATTTACTTTCAAAATATAATGTTCACTTATGTAGAAAATTGACATTGTCGTCTCATATTTCTATTTCTAATGAAGTTATTAATAATCTTAAAAAATAAATGCTTTAAATATCAAATTTAAAATTACCAAATCACAAATCATTGTAGTATCTGGTCGAAATAAAAACCTTGATCAAGTAATGATAACAGTAAAATTAGTAATCCTGCTTTCAGTTCCACTGATCATGCGAAATATTTAGGCCTCGTTGTAGATAATAGATTAAAATATATATTTTCAAAACACTCGGAGGTAAATTATAGGGAATAAACTATAAATCAAACGGAATTCTGTATAAAGGTTTAGTACGGTCATTATACACACGCTGGTGAAGTATTTAACTAAACGACAAAATTAATTTAATGTAAGATACAATCCATTAACAAGAGATAAATTAATAATTTAAATTCTTACCTAACGTAATGCATCGTTTTAAAGATAAGAAGTTTACAATACACGACTCAGATACTTTCTGACCGTGGTTCTATTGGATGTTATTCGAATAAATTAAATATAATATAATTGGACATAATAAATGTTGCAACTGAAAGAGTAATGTAACAGAAAATATTCAATATGTAATATGTAAGTGTAACGAATATGACCACCCGCGGAAATTGTCTAAAATTGATTGTACATTTAAATAGAATGAAATTATGAAATTAGACCAATTTCTGATTTTTATCTGGGAGTTGTTTAAAATTAAGTAATAAAATTGTTATTATTATTATTATTATTATTATTATTATATTATAATAATTGGGCTTAGGTATGAATACCAAAATTACCCATTGTCAAGACCATATAAATGTATCATACATAGGATAAAAATAATATAAAAAAAGACCACTTAGAGATTAATTTTAGATATATACACATCGGTGGCCAGAGCTGCGAGGATATTGTTGTTATTTATGGCCAATAAGTAGGCAACCGAGAAGGGTTGGGTAAATATTTAAAACTTTTATTAATACAGGCATCTTTACTTCTATACAAGTTACAAGTAAAAATCACACGATTAGCGTCAGCTATAGTTCCGGCATGCACAGGGCAGTGTACGGAGGAAGTAAAGTACTAATGGCTAGGAAATCAATTGTCGTTGGAACGAAGTCTAACCAGGATAGTAAAGAAAAGCCGAACTGGTAAGTGCAAGAATGATATGGTAGGGAGATTAGGGTGGATAGATTTATAAAATTTAAGTCGTATTTTACAGAAAATTGACTTCCATCGATGAAGAAGATCTGGACGAACGGATGCAACTAAACAGGAAGAAGGAATTCTCGGAATATGAATGCCTTGTGATGCCCCAAGTATTTTGCCCTTGATCTCATTAGATCGGATATGCTGAAAGGCTTTGACTATGGCGAAAGCTTTTGATGTAAACAGATTACAAATTTTCGGGAACCTAAACAGTTTGGTGTAATTTATATCTAGAATATAAAATGCTTCAGTAAGTTGAGATACCGTATTTTTCTAACCATCTGTAAGGTTACCGGGCCATAAACTAGGGGGGTGACTGATAAAAATATACTATTCATCGGATAGCGACTTCCAGTTTGAGGTAGAAAAGAAAAACGTGTAATGTTAATATCGATCTTTGAAAAAACGCACGTGTATGTGGAACGGATGAATAATATATATATATAAAACATGATCATTTTAAACGCAAAAATCGGGTGTATCCCGAGGTAGTGTTTTAGGACCGTATCTTTCTTTAATTTATATAAATGATCTGTGCAATTTACAAATTAATCTATGTTTATTTAACTATGCTGATGACACAGTTCTAAAGGTCGACTCATTGTTACAGAATTTAACTCAAGACGATGTCAACAAAATATCACGATGGCTAAATAATAATAAATAAATTGTAAATAATAACAAAACCAGATAGGTAATCTCTACCAATCAACCTGCAATGGATTGTAGGTTTTTAATAAATTTAGATAACGACATTATAAATGAAATTAAATATTTCGGAGTTGTCGTAGATAATAATTTAAAGGGTTACATAGTTAAAAAATTAAGGAAATCGAATCAGGTTTTATTACCTGAAACAGTTTTCTTCATCGGTGCATTTGAGACGTTTGTATCCGGTATTGTATTCTCTCCTACGGCATAATACATGTCGGGGTGGTATGGCTAGGTATTACATTAAACCTATCGAAATGTTGCAAACGTCCGTTCTAAATTGTATAATTGGTAGTAGTAATAAAGTAACATCGGAAATCAAATTCTTCAGGTTACGAGAGTTATATAAACTGCACCATTTAAGTTTTATATTGAACAATTTATCTAAATTTAACATCATCTATGAGGAAGAGAAAAATAGATTTGGAGGTGTCCCTAGAGCTACTATTATTTAATTTTAATAAAACGCGTAAGAGAATACATTTATGTTGTATGAGACATATAGACTATATAATAGTCTACCCTCTGAATTGAAGATTCATCTATTAAAAATTACAAGCGTAGACGACTGAAACTGTTAACATCATTCGTAACCAGTGAAAAAGAAAACGAAGATCTTGAATTTATTCTTTCGTAAGAATGTTTCGAATATATGTAACACAATTAATGTTTGCGACTGTAGATCTTTTTGTATACTGCATTAGCCATGATGTATACGTATAAATGTATATGTATGTATGCAGTAATACGTATATATATATATATATATATATATATATATATATATATATATGTGTGTGTGTGCTTTCACGTATATTCGGATAAAAAAGTATGTATTTCATTTGTTTCTATTTAGACGGTAGTAAGAATTTTATATAAAACTTTCGTTGCCTTATTGTTTAGTGTTAGTGCGCCAGCGGTAGGTAAAACATAATTTTCAAGTGGTATATAATTATTTTTTAAATTGTCATTGATTGGCCTGTGAATAATTTAAGATAAAGCAATTATAAATCGAGTTAAATGTCAAATAAGATTTATTCCATTGTTATTTATAATTAATACGGTGTTCGGGTAATTACCGATATTTGCATACTTTGTCATTTATATACCCTTGTAATGGAAGTGCAATTTGAAATAAATTTGACATTATTATTATTATTATTTGATTGATTGATTGATTGATTGATTGATTGATTGATTGATTAGTAGCAGTAGTGTTCTCAATAATTGTTTATGCATTTCTTTTATTTTATTCATTTATTCATTTTTTGATTTGTACTTATTTTTTATTTTATATTTCTTATTTTCATTATCACATTTTAAAATGTACCGGTGAATTCAATTGAAATTGAAATAAATTTGATTAGATTTAATTATTATTTATTATTATTATTAATTATTAGTATTATTATTATTAATGATGATTATTATTATTGTTGGTAAAACAAGGGCCATGGCAGTAGTTCCTCGATATACTAAGTATCAATCCGGAATGCAGGCGAGTTATAATGGTGCTGCATTATATAATTCTTTACCAGTAACAGCAAGAACTGATCTTAAAAATTTTAAGCGACGTCGAAAGAAAATTATTTTGATGAACTACATTGTTGCGATTAGTTAGCGAGTGAGTTTAAAAAAAAAAACACAAAAAAAAACCAGAAAAATAAGAGAAAATGGAAATTTAACATTTGTTTATTCAAATATGCGTATTCTATACCAGCGTGGGTGTATTATAGATGTTTAGTGTGTGCTCGGTAGGGATTGATGTATGTGTCCGTTGATGGGATGTGGGTGTTTGGTTACGGTATAATATGAAGGAAACACACACATGCTAATTTTTGTAATCGTACATACATATGTCAAAGTATGATTGAGTATTAGCGTGCTTTATGTAATGAAATAATTTATTTCGTTTACATTGATTTTTATTTATTACAATTATTATTATTATTTTTTACAATTTTTTTTTTTTTTTTTTTTTTTTTTAATGGGGATGCCTTTACAGCTTACCCAACGTGGAGCCGTAATAATCACTAACTCATATTCTTATGAACTCGGACAACTTCTCGAGAAAAGTCGCTATGTCCGGGAATAAATCTAGATTCTCAACATGCAGAAGGGACATTACATTATAAGGAGGACCACCACGAGATGCGTAAAGTAATTTGAGATACAGTTCAGAACGTAATGCTGTTAATGAAGGACATTCGAAGAACACGTGATCAGGGTTGCAGACTACACGACCAACATGCAGAGGACAATACGGATTATCTCTAAGCTGCATAACGAACAGGCGGTCAGGCAACAAGCAATGCCCAAACCGCAATCTGCTGATAAGCACAATTCCTCTCCGCTTGATGTTTTTGAAAACGTAGAACCATGGGAACCTAGGGAGAGACGGCTGCAGCTGATAATACGCAGTAAGAGGCGACCGCTGTATGCACTCCATATATGTCTGATCCCTTATATTATATTCGTATTTATTGTTTCAATTATTTGCTGTACAGAATTTGGTTGTTAATAAAATGTGTATGTAATTACCGTTACTCAGCGATTAAATTTGAAAAATTACTTATACGTTCGTCTGGTGCTTGCACAACGTTACGCATAGCCAGGCTTGGTGAATAGCATGTATTTTTTTCATATATATGTATATATATATATATATATATATATATATATATATATAATTTTTACATTATTTTGTATTTATCATGTGTAGTTCTCCAAATAAATTTCGATTTGATTTGATGATTATTAATATTATTGCTAATTATTAATTATTATCATTAATTATTATTATTAATTTTTATTATTTATTTTTATTACTTTTATCATTAATTATTATTATTAAATTTTATTATTTATTTTTATTACTTTTATCATTAATTTATCATTAATTATTATTAATTATTATTATTCTATTTTACAACTTGATAGTCTGGGATTACTGTTAAATCTTTTAATTTCATCACGTGTTCACCGACCTGGTTAATCGATCTTATCTATAAGCTTTCGACATTCCGTTCTAAGCGCTGGTTTATTTATTACCCTCTTATTACGTGGACGATGAAAGCTGACAGTCGGTCTAGATTTAATTTCAACGGCCATTTCGTACAATTTGTATCTTTTTCATTTTATTTTATATATATATATATATATATATATATATATATATATATATATATATATATATGTATATATTTTTAACTTTATTGTTTATTTATTTTCTCTTTAGTATCTTTTGTAGCTACGAGCGTGAATAATCATATCGATTACGTAATAACGTTGGACGTAAAGCTCGAGTATTATAACGGATTAAGCGAATTCGTATCAAACAGTCGTGTATAAATATGTACATGTATCAAACGTATTTAATTATATATAAGAATTTCGTCTATATATGTACGAATTTAGTCACATACACACATATAAAAATACATATATATAATACATTATATTGATACGGAAACACTATATGAAAAAACTCACGCCTATTTTAAAAGTAACATAAACGTTTAATTAATTTTTCTTACATACAGACGTTATAATAAACGCATACACTAGAAAGGGTAAATTAAATATTTTTATTATCTATCTATCTATCTATATCTTATATATATATATATATATATATATATGTGTGTGTGTGTGTGTGTGTGTGTGTGTGTGTGTGTTTGATATATATATATATATATATATATATATATATATATATACGTATTGGTATATTTATCAGCATTGTATTCATATAGGGTGATCCAGAGAACACGGACAATTTTGTTATTTTTCGAATAACTCAAAAAGTATTCGACCAAAATTTTTGAATGAAATTTTATTTAAAAGTAGGAAAACGAGAGATTATCTTACAATCATTTGTGGAACATAATATCGTTCACCATCATTTGCAACAATACATTCATTCGGTATTTTCACAAAAATATTCGAAATTTCTTCAGAAATCCGAGTTTACACAACTAGTACAGCCGGTCAGGATGGTTCAAAAACGTTAATGCGTAAAATTTTAAAAATAAATAACGCTAATAATACGAACATAAAACAAAGAACAGAAAACAAAGTAGTACGGGGAATAGGGAGAAATTACGTTTTTCCGGAGTAAGTATGGATAACGTACGCGAATTTAAATTTCCCCGGGGGGAAATGGTGATTTTGGTAGAATGGTTCGAAATTTTTGAAATGTACGGCTAAATAAACTATATTTAAATAACGTTAAATGGAATACCGTTGTTAAGGACCTCGAGAAATCGATTTGAAATAACGTAATTACAACTGGCCGATAGGTCATCTAGCAATTGTTACGAAATGCGAAGTATCGCGAGAGCGGTTAACACCCATTAGTGTTCGGCCAGTGAATCCCGGTAGAAATTCGGATAAATCAAATGTGCTGGTTCGTTTCAATCGGCGTATCTGAGGATTGTTACCTAATAAATTGATGACTAGTGTATTTGTACGAGACTTCAAGCGCCTTTTATACTGCTCAAGGGCGCGTTTGATTTCGTCTTTAACATAACGAATGAGAAGGATGTAACGTGTAGATTGAAACATATCAAGGACGAGCAATAGACTAAGAGAATCGTTGAATCTTATTTTAACGTGACTCATTCCCCATTAAATATAGTTGGTGGACAGCTTAAGTTTAAGTAAATATGTGATCTGCATGTACTTACTTTCTGTAACTGCTCAAAAAAAGAAAAAAAAAACAAAGTTTGATAAATACAATTAAAAATCATTAAGGCTCGACCAGCCGTAACGGCGGAACGCAGTGAAAATGATTATGTCGCAAATTTAGGATAATTTGTAAAAAGTAAAAACGTCAAACTCACGAAACGAACGTTGATTATTATTCATATACACGTGCAATTTTAATTGCACACGAATAATTTCAACAATAGATAAATATTTAGTTCCATTTTTTTGTAATTTTCGCGTACTTAATTAAATCGGCACTCGTCGTGCAGTTTGCAGTTTTTAATTTATAAAAAGTGCTATTTTATTTTATATAACGTTTGTACAATGATAAGTTATATCGAAATTGAAACTTAAATTTAATTAAATAACAATAATAATAATAATAATAATAATGCAGGGATCAGGAGTATATCGAGGCAGTGTTTTGGGACTACTTCTTTTTCTCAGTTACATAAACGATATTTATGCGATTATAAAACTTAACGAATGATTATTTAACTAGGCCGACGATGCGGCATTAATTGATTCACGGTATCCGTACTGTAAATTATTAGTTCAAGAAGATGTTAATAAAATATCTCATCGGTTAAATAATAATAAATTAATAGTAAATATTAATAAGACTAAATATATGATTTATAGAAATATGGACAGAGTTAGCTGGGATATATTGTGGATGTACATTCAATTCTAGCTGGAGTCCCACAGGGCAGTATCCTGGTGCTATACAATATTCATACAGTAAATTTCCCTAAGATTGAATCTGCTCAGGTAGCAACGTTCGCAGATGGTACTGCGATAATATTGTATCAGATAAAAATGCATTGCCATCGCAAAATTGTAGAATAGTATAGACCAGGTTCATCAGTGGGCTCAACGGTGAAAACTCAAGATAAATCTTCACATATCACATTCTCCAATAGAAAACCGCACAGCAAACGGGTACTAATCGACAATAAAGCGATTCCAAGGACCAATGAAGTTAAGTATGTGTAGGAGTTTACATCAACGACTAACGTGGCGCAGAAAAGAAATGAACTGAACATCCGGATGAAACAACTTTACCGGCTATTATCACTCTAAGCTATCGCTGCGGAATCGTCCGTTAATATATAAAACAATATTACGTCCAGTATGGTCCTACGCAGCGCAACTCTGGGAGAATAAATACGTCAAATAGACTGATTATCCAGCGCTTTCAGAATAAGTCTATGCGACTAATGTCCCGTATGTCATGGTACGTGTCTAACGACGTTATACATCGGTATCTGAAAATCGATCCAGTGGATGACGTTATCCGGAGGCTCGCACAAAAACATCTGAAGAAGTTACAAAACCAACCAAATCAGCTGGTAGCCGAACTATCACACAGTGAACCGTCATCAAGACTCGAGCGAACAAAAATGAGAAACTTAAAATCCTATAATCGTTTTGTGGGGATGTATCATTGGATAATCCGCCTGCACGTGATTATATGTATATAATATATATATATTGTATTGTATATGTATTTTACGATATAATTTATTGGCTAGTTATAAAAAAGCAAATATATGAGAAAAAAAATATTGCGTATAAATTTGAATAGTAAACCCATAATAACGAGGATGATTTAAATTAATTATTTCGGTATCGTATTAGATGGAAAATTAAATTGAAGCGCTCGATTTACCCGACAAAACAAAAAAAATTAAGAAAACTAAATTATTTATTTTATCATTTAAAACAGTTTATTTTCGCCTGAGCATTTGAAACGAATATATATCAACCACTTTTCGCTTACGAGATTATCCATTGTGATAAGTATCGACTAAAACCTATTGAAAATCCTATTGAAACGTATTTAAACATTACAAAAGTCAGTCTCTTAAATCGTATCGGTCTTAATGACGAATCAACGCTGCGAATGGATATATTGCACATATGCGATCTATATATATATATATATATATATATATATATATATATATATATATATATATATATATACTAGCTGACCCGGCGAACTTCGTATTGCCACACAATCAATAAATGTATAAATGTATTAGCTGAATTAAATAAAGCACAAATACTGATGGAGAATTAGGAACTATACAAAAAATTAAAAAACAAATTTATAACGAAATTTAAATGATATGTTTTTAATGTTTGTAGATTTATTAAACTTAAATGCATTGTAGAATCGGCCGACCAAAAATCGCGGCAGAATTTTTAAAAATCGAAAATGAAATTTTCAACTCGCGATTTCTCGTTACCGGTTAATTTTTAAAACATTTACGTCATAACATAAATTATAGATCTCGATGTCTACTTTCTTTTAAGACCAACCCGAACCCCTCGATCTATCATAGGGGCCTCAAAAAGGGCCCAAACCCCGAAAAACGTTCAAGCCCAATTTTCTCGGCGAATATTCGATATAAAAATACTGCAATACCATCGTTAGACGCGTATTTTAGTGACAAATAACTTTCGTTTAAACAATTTTTTCAAATTTCGAATCATTCGCGAATTATTGTAAAAAAATCGAAATCCTCTCGACCCTTTTGAAATTTTTGGGTTCGGCTTGAAATTTTTTTTCGCGGGTTTTTCGCTTTATCCTATAGATCTTATATAGTAACGACTATTTCGAGAAACGGAATCGTTTAAAAATATTTACGTCGCTCGCTATGCCATGCCAAAGGTGGCAGGTCATCGATTTTCGACAATTCGTAGCTCGACACCTATCGATTGTAACAAAAAACGGTTTTCTGTTTCGAATTTGTTAATATCTATCACATCCGTATCGATTCTAACGAAATTTTTCCAAAATCGAAATTTTAATGAGTCACCCCCATAACCCCCTGAAATTTTTTTTTGATAAAAAATATCTTATGTCCGTCTCCTGGCTCTAAGCTACCTCCCTACCAATTTTCAGCCAAATCTGTTCTGCCGTTCTTGAGTTATAAGTGGTGTAACTAACACGACTTTCTTTTATATATATAAAAACCCTAGAGATCGGTTAGTAAAGCAGAAATCCCGCCCATTGATAGAACACGCGTGAGAATACAAGAACGCTATTTAGGATCTAAATTATATAACAGCTCGCCGAATTGATTACGTTTTGATTTGTTAAATTACAAGCGTCGTAAAAGTAAATTGTCATTTGCACGTAGTCTCATTGATAAAAATTATTTATTTTTATATACTATCGTATTATTAATATTTTCTATGATAATTTTTAATTTATAATAAATAGCTACTTTAATTTTATATAACGTTTATACAATGACCAGTAATATCGAAATAAATTGAAATTAAAATTGAAATAATAATAATAATTATTAGTTTTTTTATTATTATTTAAAAATAGTATATTTATTCAAAATTACAGAAGTATATACAGCGGAAACTTTACGGTCGACCGTCCGATTAAGTTTATTGCCACCATAAGATCCGTTTACGGTACATTTTTTTTTAAAATAATAATTTTCTAAAAATTAAGACGATTACGTTTGAATCTTATTATTAATACGCTAAATTATACTTATTTCTCGAATAGCTAAGTATTATTATTAGTTGGTAGTACGGGCGGCGGCTGTACTTACAATATGCATCCGAAGGAGTGTCCGTAGTGCCAGATCAGATTTAAAAGGTTCGTCGAATACAGGAAACAGGAATATATCGTGTATTTCGCCGGGAGATAAGAGTTCTCGCGTGTAGAGGGTATGACTGTGCTAGGTTCTAAGCGTTATGAGGACGAAATCGGTAAACGGCCGTGTCGTTTGGCAAAAAAAGTAGAGCGAGGTTGAAGATAGGAATTGGTAAAATTTGAGCGACATATTCGAAGTAGTTTCGGTAATATAGGTTCTTCTGGGTGTCTCTTACGCCTGCCGCAGCGTTTGACATTGAACGATTAAATTGTTCGCGAAATTCAAGACGACTATGAAATCATATTTACAGATGGGTCGGTCGATAAAATACGTGGAAATTGTACTTCGGCTTTATGTTACTCGAAAAAAAAAGGTATATAGAGGGTATACAGATTATCCTTTGCAGGTTCCTCATTTGTTGTAGAATTGTTTGCCATTTACAAAACTTTGCACCTAGTTAAAGATTTGAGGAAAAATAATATTCTAATCATCTCCGATTCCTTGGAGTGTGTGCTGTTACAATTGTCCAAGTTCCCAGATCTCAATATGTCCAAGTTGGAATTTGATGCGAGACATCGTGTTATTTTAGCGAGTTTAGAGTGAAGTTTAAGTGGGTTCCTTCTCATTGCGGTATTATTGGAAACGAGGTGGTCGATGAATTAACGCGTTATAATTTATCAAGTGTCCCTTGCGAGTAAGTGGAATCGGACTGAAATGTTACCGAAGATTTAAACAATTTTTACTAACGGATTTTCAACAGTATTACTCCGTCCTAAAGTCAGAATAAAGGGAAAAAGTACTTCGCTTTGATTCATACGGTTTCCAGCAATCCGTGGTTTCAATGATACCAGAACGTTTCGAGGGATTGTAGGCATAATTCCGGACGGTACATGTGACATGTGCTATGTGGACAATTGTGTTGAACGTCAAATTTGGGTTTGTCCGAAATTTCTAAAGCTTAGGGATGAGCTGTTCTCTAGTATTTTACAAAAGTGGGACACATTACCTGTGAGTATTTAATCGTTTCTGAACCGTTGTCAAAAAAATAAATAAAGAAATTAAAAATTCAAAAATTTCGATTCGGATTTTAAACGGGAACGTCGGAAATTACTCGAATACGCGAAATCGGTCCGGATGGAAATGGATAAGAATCGACCGAAAGTAAATTACTTCAAACGGAGATAATCAGGGACCTTATAGTCGCGTATTTCCATAAATTTCCTACTACAATATATATATATATATATATATATATGAATTACCTTCGTTTTAATCGTCCTCAATTTAATTTTATAATAGACAAATATTTTTCAAATAAACTGTGATATCTTATCTTTCGCCGGCTTTCTCCCGTATTCCTTATATGATCTATTAAGCTGCGATTATAAAGTATTATTTCTTAATTTCCTTCTTATTTTAATGTAAAACTTAAACACTAGCCACAATAGATTAGAGACGAAAACGATATTATAATCGTAAAAGTCTGTTTAAAAAAAAAAAAAAATATTATAAAAAAGTATTTTAAAGTACTCGTAAGGCAAAAAACGAAATGTACACGACGAAGAACTTAGAAATAAATTTCACCGACGGGAAGAAAAATTGCGTTAATATTAGGACTGTCGATTTCGGAAAATGTAGTTAATCGATTCCGGAAAATCAAATCGGCTAAGTTGATCGACTCCAAATCGAATCGACTCGGAATCGATTAATCGTCGGAATCGACTCAGAATCGCGGAGATTCACTCAAATTCCGATTTATGCAGCTTTTTCAATTTGATAAACAATTTTTTTTTATTCAGGTAAAAAAAAAATTCTACGCTAAAGAAATATTTTATTCGATTTAACGTTATTAAAATTTAAAATAGGAAAAAAAAAAATATTTTATTAATGATTATTTTGTATTTCGATAAAAAAATGTCAGAGATTTCGTTGTGTCTTATTAGGAGTGTTTTTACTGATAAGAATGTCTCCTGCCGATGCGAACACTTTCTCCGTTGGCATATCGCTGAAATGCGCAAATATTTTTTAGCCAATTGCCGGACGATTGGGTATTTTTCGATGTGCGATCGTCATCGCTCCAAAACGTTTTCACTTTTATTCCTTAAATATCGGGCAAATTTCGATTTTTGATTTTCAACAGTCATCCTTCGGGAACAGTCTACGGAAATACTAAGGTCGTTTCTCGGTATTTATTATTATCTATCAATTCGATCAAACAACTCTCATTCGCGTTGACGAATCGATTTTCCCAACGAAAATGTATCGATCAACTCCGGAATCGATTCGAATCGATAGCGCTAGTTAATATAATTGAAAGTGATTTCGAATACTGTTTTAAAGACGATAATAGCGTGCGACGTAGTATAATGTTAAAATGAACGGAGCCAATTTTAAAAGCGAACTAAATAACGATAAATGATATTTTAGCTGCGGACGAAAAAATAAAAATACTTATTTCGAACGCCTAAGAAAAATTTAACGCAATTTTTCTCGATGTTAAGCGGATGTTCGATCACGTCGGTTTTTTGAATGATTTAAATCCGGACGAACGATATTTTGCGGTGAAAATTTGGTGATGAAGTATCTCGATTGCATCCGATAGAAGCCGACGTACCGCGCGGTAGCATATCGAGTCCGACGCTTTACCTAATTTATACGGCAGATGTACAACGCAGAAATCGCTACTTTCGGGGACGATACAGCTGTGTAAAACTGTAAAATACGAAAAATATTCCCATAAATTTTTAAATATTTTTTACCATACATAAAAATTATTACCTAACTATAAAAAATAATTACTATCTCCTTTATTGAAGAAAAAATATTTACCAAATATTATATATATATATATATATATATATATATATATATATATATATATATATCATTGACTGCAAAAATTTTCACCAAAAGATTATATATCATTGACTGTAAACATTTTCGAGTATTTATTTTTTATTGATCGTCATCATTAAATAAAAACATAGAATACAATCGCGTTATTAAAAGGAAAATATTTAATATCATATATGAATTTAATTTTATTTCTTTAATAAAGCATAAATGGGTTATAAAATAAAAATGTTTGCCTCTAAATCAAAAATCAACGTTTATTTCGAATATATTTCGTAAGCTGTAAAAAAAAAAAAAAAAAAAAAGTTCAACCGCACGGTGAGTGGTCATCATCGTGAAAAGTATAAAAATAATAAACATGTACCACAAACGCACTCATATATACATACATACATATTGGTATATTGGTGAAAAATATGATATATTTACACCAGAAAACTCAGAAATCAATTTTCAAGATACTATAAATTTTTGTTTTGACGGAGACATTTTAAAACTATAAAAAATAACACAGTAAATAAAATTTAAGAAAATAAACATCTGGAAGTGCACCGTAAATTAAAAACACTCCAGAATATCAACAATCACATTATCATTACATTAGAAACATAATTTGTTCAAAAATTCAATTTGTACAATATGTACTTAATGCGAGTAACTCGAAAAACCCTAAAAACCCCTGTATTGTTAATTGTAAAAACTACATCCCATTTTCAACCCTCGCCGAGCTCAAAATCACCAAAAATGGGTGGGAAAACTAACAATCTGGCAACATTAGCTGTGTTATTTGTTCCGATTCGTCTTTAGAAAATGTTGAAGTTAACTTACAATCAACGGTTAATAGATTTTCAACGCGGTTCAAGCACGTACAGAAATCGATGAGAAAAAATCAGCCCGTGTAATATTTACAAATAAAAAAATTTACAATTTCGAAAATATTCGAATCGAAAATGAGATAATTCCGGTTAAAAAATCACTAAAATATTTACGATCCGATTTGGATACTACACTAACGTAGAAAAGCCACATAATAGCAAAACGAAATGAATTATACCTATATAAAGTTTAGGAACATTGTCTTATGGGAAGAAAATTCGAATTATCGTCAGAGAACAAGATATTATCGTATAATCAAATTCTGAAGCAGTCAACTTCGGGGGCTGTGCTAAAGTAACAATAGCGATAATGCTTCCAAAATAAAGCATTGAGAACGATCACAGACGCCCCGTGGTACGTAAGCGATCTTATACAACAAACAGATCTAGGTGTTACACCTGTGAAAGATAAAATACAAGAAATAGCTGGTGAATAAGAATACCATTATAGCATAAATACTTCAGCCGTTGCTCCATTGGACAATTCGTCAGAAATCATCCGATTAAAACGAACAAAGCCTACAGATCGATTATGAATTAGTAGCATTAAGCACAAAGTACTAAAGTACATTTAGCGAAAATCCTTATCGTCGGATAAGGAATTTCACACATCAATCGTTTTTTCAAAAAGTTTGCTAGAGATAGCCTAGAGCTAGTAGCAAAATTGCCGAAATTTAGGGAAGACAATACTCTGCCTCTCGGGGCGCAGAAAAGAAGTGAAACTGAAAGTCGTTTTCCGGAAAAGACGCTTACTTAATAAACTCACAATTTCGTATAAATTTCACAAAGATAAGGAACGCACTCACCAATATGCTTAACTTGACGTAACGACGACTCAAATGTTTTCCTTCTTAAATGTACGTTGTACGTATATCGTTTGTGCAACGAAGATTTGAACGAAATAACGTATATATATATATATATATATATATATATATATATATATATATATATATATATATATTATATATATATATAGAAAGGGAGAGAGATGCCGATGTAGACACACACTTACGCGTGTCTGTCATAATTTCCGTACGTTTTTGTATGTATGCATGTAAACTGAATATAAACGTATATTAGTACAACATGCGGGAAAGAAAGGAGGAGCTCGACTACACTGTGAGAATAGGCGTGCCTATCTCTAAAAGCTTTTGGCTCGCTTGTTTTACGGGTTAACTCCCCATATACAATACGCCAATAGAAGTTTCACTTCAAAAAAAGCTTTTCAATGTGGAATTTGGCTTCATCGACGCCATTGGATCCTAGTGTAGAATTATATAACTCAGTTGCTCGCCATACTAAAAGAAGAAATATATATATATATATATATGTGTGTGTATGTATAAGTGAATCGGTTAAGTTTTAAATATCGGATAGTTCGTCGACGATCGTTTCAGCTCGATGAAAGATATTTACGTAATAAAAGATAAAAATACATAAAAAAAAAAATAAATAAATATTGACGGTGAATCAAATTTTATTTAACCTTAAGTTGTATCTTCGTATACTTTGGTATCTTCGATTCATTCGTTCGTTCGTATGGAGCTAAAAGGGATATACTTAAATTATCTATCGAGAGTCCGGATATGTGACGTTATGCGCATTGTGTCTATTAATGATGTTTTTATTTGAATAGAAGATTTTTCAACTGTACAAATGACCGATAGTTTGAAATTCCCCACATTCACACAAGTGATTTAAAAGCATTTTCCATTTATTCAATGTACAGGCACGTCTATGTCCCGTTTGCAAATCTATTTATTCTGCACCCAATTTCTAGGTTCTATGAGAAATAGCAGTATAAATCAGATGCAAAGACTACAAAAATCATTGTTTAAGAATTATCTCGAATAAACCAAGATTTTCTAAAATTAAATCTACGCATGATATTTTAACGTTTCTTTACATACACGAAATCATTAAAAATACAGCGAAAAAATTTTTCGCCAACTGCAGTTCATCTGATAATGTACTAATACATTCGATAGGAGACTACGACTACCAGTCTCTGCGACACAGATATAAGAGGTACAAGCACAGACGTAGAAAACATATCTGTTTATAGTAAGCCGGCTATTAAATTCTAGTTCTAGTATCAGCAAATAGACTAAGATATTTTTAAGATATTATATTGTGATAGAGTAAGTTATAATTTTATTCTGATATATTGGAACAGGTTTTTTTTACACAAATTTTTCCTGTAATCTATACATTTTTTGATATTTGTAAGCCTATCATATAAGTTTTTCTATTTTTTGTTTGTCTGGAAAGAATTTTTGTTTTATATTCGGTACGGGTAAATTGTTCATTTTTAAAATTTAATATGCTTACAGTGTTTCTTCTTCTTCTTCTTCTTCTTCTTCTTCTTCTATGAGAAACTTTAGTTCAACCGACATTCACTGTTACACCGAACGTTCGCTATCGTTTTTCCGTACAGATCTAGCAGACGATTGAAAAGGAAGAAGTGCTGCCGCGATTCGGCTGAGTTATTGTCAGGGAATTTTTACGTATATAAAAACATAAATGAACAGTTTTCTTCTTGGATGAGACAATTCGTTGGAATTGTCTGATTAAAATACATTTTTATCCCTATTCCACTCCGATCTTCTCAACCTCTTTCCTTCAGTATTTCCTTTTCACGATCAATATTGTTTATGACAGCGAACTGTCGGCACAATATATATATATATATATATATATATATATATATATATACATATATAAATTATAAAATATAAATAACATTGAACGAAACTGATCGATTCCAATAGTCTAAGACGTTGCTTTCGTAATTTTTGTTCGTTTATTTATATTTTCCCGACTACCATTAGGAAATTTGTTGACTTTTCATTGACTTACATATATCATGAAACACGCGAGCCCGTATAGCGGGTAGGGGTAATGAAGTTTTCGGAGAGTTGTACAACGTTTAACCGTGTCCAGTCGATTAGATTAATTACGTAAATCGGGAAGTAGTTTATCGCTAATGGCGATAGCGAAATATTTATGTACGATAAACATTTTTCTCGCACCGGACATTCAGCGAACAAAGTAACCTTGAAGCTTGGCGCAGAGATATAAAATGTAGTTTGGGGGCACCCGGCATTAGAAATAAATTTGTGCATAGTTGATAGATAGACTGGGTCGGGTCGTAAGGTAGTGCATTAGATGAGGTAAACATAGAAACCGTCTTGTGTTGAACTTATTACAGACGATTATAATGCAACAACGTTGGTATTCGCCTTTATTATCAGAAGAACCGGTGAATAGTAATAATGATAAACAACAACAACGATATTATCGTTGATAATACGTAAATAACAGGTTGAATGAAAAATCGTTAATTGGTTTGCGTGGTTTTATAATAAAGGCGGATGTATTACATTCCTCATGTTGAGCCAATCTTTCCTGTTGATTACTAAATATATACCGAATAATATTCGAAATTTTTAAAAGGACTTGCCACGCATACACACACACACTTTTAAATATAAATATAAATATATATATATACATGTACATAGGTACACGTGTACGTACACGTTTTAATCGGTTGATGGGGCAGTTAATGACACGGTGTTAATAGAATTTTGCGTTTTATTTTCAAAACAGGAAAGTATAATTATCGATCGAATTTCTTTAAATACGCAGCTATGAATGTCGATGCTGCGCTAATTTATTACTCACTAGCTGTAGCTTGCGCGCGTTGCTACGTCACTAACTAAAATAAATTTGAAGGAAAGACATTATATACAAATATTCAATTTATTTTGAGTTATTTTATCGATTTGGTTCATGTTGAAAAGATTGTGACATCGCAGCGTTTCGTTTCAATTTGATATTTATTAAAGTGCTGCGGGATATACAATATTTCTTGTTTTTCCATTTGGTGCGTAAACGAATAAATCAGAAGGTTTTCCGACGCGTGAGCAGGCCACATAGAGCTGCCCGTGTGGGAAGCATGGATTCTCCGAATTTAATTCACACACTTGCAACGATTGTCCTTGTGCCTTGTTGATAGTCGTTGCGAAAGCGATAATATTCAACATTAATATGTGCTTTGAAGGTCTTCGAAAGCAACAATGAATATGGCACAACCCAAAGATTATCGACTTCAACATCAACGTTTCGTACTTTCAGAACGACGGATTTGCCGCCATCCTCAACTGATCGTCGACGATACAGTGGGTATCCGTCATTGCAAGTGATGGTATTAGAAACCAAGTTTCGAGGGTATCGTTTCGTGCATTTCCCGTCAGACATTCATGGTGAATTATTGTCGAATGCACCACGTGGACCATGAATCATATTTTCGGTAACGACGTTGAATAAGTCTGAATCAACGTGTCTGTTCAATGCGAGTCGGACATGAATTTCACAATTTACATAGATGCTTACGTCACAATACAACTCGAAACGCCATCATTCGTTTGCTGTTTTCGTTTCAATTCAACTGTCACGGCAATATACGATATTCATTGGAACGATATTGACGCCATCT
This sequence comes from Coronaproctus castanopsis, assembly GCA_032883995.1. Classification (NCBI taxonomy): domain Eukaryota; kingdom Metazoa; phylum Arthropoda; class Insecta; order Hemiptera; family Monophlebidae; genus Coronaproctus; species Coronaproctus castanopsis. Next base: position 95,052,805 of record CM065054.1, read on the forward strand.
CAGTTGGTCGTACTAACTCAGAAACTTTCGTAGACTCATGCACAACACTTTGCTGAAGATCATCACAAGATTAAATGCATAGTTTACGATTCTATAAAGGACATACAGACAAACATTCATTTATATATATATATATATATACATATATATATATATATTATTTTTTTTTATTTATTTATTTATTATATATTTAACACATACATTACAATTGAAACAAAAAATTGTAGTAGCATGCAAATTTTTGCTTATTGCTACTAGTAGCGATTATCTATAAATGTACTTAATTTTAAATATTTCCAAGATAAAAACCGGAAATTGGTTTAATAAAATAATCTCATTCGGTTTAAGCGTACAATCAATACTATACAACTGCCTCAGGTGATCATATTTGTTACATTTGTATATTATATGTTGCACATTTTCAACTACATTACACTTGCAGTTGTGACATTTATTATTACCGATTATTTTTAATTTATTCAAATAATATCCGATGGAACCATGACCAGAAAGTATCTGAGTCATGTAAAAATTTACTATAATCTTTTTATTTTTAAAACGATCTATTACATTCGGAAAAAATTTACTAATTAATTTATCTTTTGTTAAAATTTTGTATCTTACACTAAATTCATTTAAAATTTGTGTATTCAACTGTTTAAGAACTATTTTACTTATGACACCATAATTATTTTTTTTGCATTAAAAATTAAAGATCTTTTTTTAATATAAAGATCAATAGGTAAGATACGAGCAATAGTATGTAATGTTGTATATAATGTTATATTTGATACAGTAATATAAGAAGAGGTTAAATAAATAAGAAATTTACGGCAGTTACAAATTACATTATGTATTTGCTGCTTAGTTAAATGTTTGAAGTAGACACCAGCACAATATGTATATAATGACTGTACTAAACCTTTATAAAGAATTACCTTAGATTTATAGTTAAGTCCCCATAATTTACCACCAAGATATATATATATATATATATATATATATATATATATATATATAGATTATACAAAATCCGAGGATTATATTTTAGGTTAAGATATTCGTACAATCGCTCCCTTTGAAACGGTTTCGCAGCTAACTTCAATAATCTACGCCTCGATAACGGTTATCAGCTACTGGAGATGTTATTCTCTGAAATGAAAAAATAAACGCTCAGAAAGAATTTCGAAAGGTCGCGAACAGTCGGAAACCTTTTTCTCAGCTTCTAGCGGTCATACGACAAATTTTTATTTCAACCTACATACATCTATTATTAAAAAAATGTAGCGAAGTCCGCTCGGTACGTGCACGCATCCGAGCTATAACTCCTTTTACAGGAAAAATTGCGAAGTTGAGCTATAGAAGGAAAATAAATGACGAAACAAAAAAAACCAAAAAAATAATTAACTAAATTTTGTATACGTATAAAAAGACTACAAAGAATTTCGGCTATTAAGCCATGAATAAGTGCACATTGAAAAACAAATAACATATAAAATATAATCTATAAAATGTATGGAAGGAAATGAAATGTTAAAAAAAAAACACCGCAATACTTAATTTAAGATGTAGGATAAAATATGGAAAAAAAATCTAATAATAAAAATAGGAAAAAATATAAAAGTGAATTATTTAAATTCGATAAATTATGCAGAAAGTCGTAACTACCAAATAATTTAAAACGTTTAACAAATACAACATAGATTTAGTAATAAGAAATTATGATAAATTTTTAAAATCAATTAGTAACAACGAAATGGAAAATAGAAATATCATTGAAAATTCAGTATCGTATAAATCAATACTTCGAGCCCAAGCCACACTTTGAACATTGGTGATAACAAACACATGCCAGTCAAGTACGACCCGATGAGTATGGTTGTAATGAAAGGTTCAATGTCACGTCATTTCACTTCTAACTTTGTAATTCTACTTATTAAAAGTGTGGCTGACACTGTATAGAATATTAGACCGGTTATGTGTAACTGGGACCCTAGTGAACTTTAGTGCAATTTCATGTACTTTAATTAATTTTTAACTATCACTTTTTTGTTAATAATCTTTTTATGTATATTTCTAGAACGAAAGGTAACGCTACTCGGTACGTATACATAATTGTCACTTATGTGTATATTTTTAATTATCTGATTTATATATACAAATACATCCTTGTTTTTGTTCTTGATGCCTCTAAATGATCCGACAAGGTTAAATGTCCTCTTAGTACATTATAAATATTATATATATGTATGTTTGTACGCATACAATTAAAGAAAATATGGAGAAGAGCCACGAGATAACAATACACACAAAAATGCGTCTTATGAACTCGCTGGTGTTCTCTGTATTCCTATATGCATCAGAATGCTGGACAATGAAAAAGAGCGATACACAACGCATTAATGCGTTTGAAATGCACTGCTGGAGGCGAATGCTAAGGATACCCTGGACTGCGAAAAAAACGAATTTGTCAATACTTCAAGAAATTAAGGTGGATCAGAGATTACAAACCGTGGTACAGAGACGAATAACATCATACGCAGGACATAATATCATACGACAGAATGGATTGGAAAAAATGATTATGACGGATATATGGCAGAAGGTCGTAGGAAAAGAGGGCAGGCCACCAACAATATAATATATAGACAGAATTAAAAGAATCGTTGGCACCGCATCAATACGAGAAATGATGGACCGGGCAGCAGATCGAACTACATGGCGGCCAAACACTTTCGTTTATGAGGATTCCATGATGCTCGAAACGAGCCACCGATGATGATGATGATGATGTTTGTACGCATGTTGTGTGTATGCCTGCCCTCGTATTCATAATATTCATTGGGTTTTTTGTTCGACATATATGATTTTAAATTGGTCAATTAAATTTTCAACGTCGTACGGACAGTGCGATCTGTTATAATTGTGACGAATTACTAGTTTACTATATCATTAAGCGATAGCGTTAACAACCTTGATTTATCTAATATGATAAAGGAAGAATGGTTAGAAATTAAAATTTTAGATAATTATAGCTTTCTGCGAAGGTGTGAAATGATATTTGTTAGGACTTGAGCACCGTCGCGTATTCAACGCTGATCTGAGATGGCATTTTGAGCGCAGTCTAGGTCTATACGTTGAACTGTGATGTTGGTCATACACGATTGTTTTTTGTATTAAGTGCATGTGGATAACATTTGTATGTCCAAATCGAAGTCGACTGATGATTAGATAGTCTCTTCGTCGATTAGAAGGAATTTGTCACGGCCGGATTGTTGATTTAATTAGACGCAGTGGATTTGATGATGGACTATTGATTCGTCGGTTGTTCCGTAGATATATGAAAGCAAGTCGTAGGGTGTCTGTTGGAGTCTGCTGGTGGTACTGGTATATTCGGAGCATTTAAGAATAATGCTGCTTCCTTGGCGGCTTTGTCTGTCACATTGTTTTCAGTAATCCCATAATGGGCTGGAACCCACTAGAAGGTTGTTTTCCGATGTGGTGCGGCTATTCATGTTTTTATAATTTCTTACGCGATTATTTTGGAACGTTAATGATTGCATTGTGCTAAGTATATTTCGTAAAGTTCAGCAGATGTGATGGAAAAATTTTTAGGTAACCGAATACCGGATAAGGATGTGATTTTCTGTTGTTACAGAGTAGCCGACAAACGATTTGAAACTGGACGCATCAGTGAAAAATATAGATGATTCCGCAGTATGGGAGTTTATTTTATGAATGTTTTTTTTTTTTCTAAAATTGTCGTTACTATAGGATTTTTATCATAATTTACGGTTTATTTTTGTATCGATAATTGACAGAATCTGTTGATATATTCGACAGTCCGGGCGGTTTGGTGAGAACACGGGAATGAATTTCTTATTGCATGTGAAGGTTCGAAGTTTGATGCTATACAATGTGTGTAAAACGTAATTAGCAGATACATTATTCGGATATCCGAGAATGGAGCTTCGAGGTGAACACTGTCAATTGGTGCAGTTCGAAATGTTTCTATGGCTAGTCGAAGATATGTATTTTGGATTACATTCAGGAATTGTAAATCTATTTATCGCTGTATATATTACTGATCTGTAATCGATTTAGATTTTTCATAATGATGCGCGATTAGCACCGAACGATGAATGGGCTAATTTTCGTAATAGGTCGATTTTTCGATGACACGATTCTGTTAATCGAAATTATTTACTTTTATTATTATGCGTCGCGGTGGCGTCTAGAGTACACAAAAGAACGTATATGATTAACTTCAAATTAGTCGTAATAATAATTTAAATGGCGTGATTGATTTTTAAAATAAATTAAATTAATTATAAAAAATCTGCGCACAAGTCTACGATGTTTATATTTAGTGTAACGCTTACGTAGATGCAGATGCGACATATCGTAACTGCCTATGCTTTTAATTAGCTCATTATCGTGATTTTCACACTTTTTGCGATAATTTACTAATATATGCGTAATATACGGAAGTTTTAATTGATTATGTAAGTGTGATATTTTGTCGTATGGTGTAGCATTCAGCGAAATTCTGCAGCAACGATTTTGCATTATCTGTAATTTTTTATAAGTATTATCAGATACGTAAGACCCACACGGGACATGCATATGTTAATCTTCGTCGGATTACGGTAATATAGATCAGTTTTTTATTTAATGAGACCGGACCTTTATTTTTTTATTATTACTTTTTTTTTTTTCTAATGAATAAATATAAGATCTTAACCTACTAAGTTAAATAAGCATCAACTTTTACAAACTGTAGCTTAATCTAACAAAACCGAATTTTATTAGTAAAGCCTATAAAAGTCAATACCGACCATAACCTTGACATAATCATTTAAGGTATAATTGGTTTTATATAATTATACAATTAGATCCGCTGGGTAGCGCCGCTTAAGACGCCTGATGTCATGTCCGGTATCCAACAACTGGATTGCTTCACGTTGATATGTCGCTCCAACCTCTTTTTATGAGCAGTTGCGTATCTCCGTATATCTTCGTTCACGAATGGAATCCGTAGAAGGTACTTGACTGAGCTAGCCTGCGGAATAGGTTCGCCCCCCCAAAGTACTACACTTGGTAATGCGCCTCTGTTTGCCGTGAAAATCACATGTTTTGATTTCTCTTCGTTGATCTTAATTTTCCAATTTATTGCCCATTCATACACTCTATTTAGCGAGTTCTCCAATTTATTTTTTGCGTCGGACTGACTACTGGCAACAACTAGAATAGCTGTGTCGTCAGCAAATATCGTTTGCGTGTCCGTCGGTAAGTCTTCTATATACAGTAGATACAAGATCGGATCGAGTACGCTTCCTTGAGGAACTCCGGCTTCTATTTCATAGGATGCGGATGTCGTACTTCTTTGCTGTACTCTAAATTGACGTTCTGTTAAATATGATATGTTACCCGGCAGTGGTCGGCTTAATTTATACGCCATGCCTTCATGCCGCACTTGGTCGTAGACTTGTGTTACGTCCAGGAAAACGGCTGGACAATATTTTTTCTCCTCGAAAGCTCTATTGATTATGGATACAATCCTGTGCACTTGGTCGATTTTAGAGTGCTTTCGTCTGAATCCAAACTGATGCAGCGATATGCTTTCTTCGACCATGGACAGAAGCCGTTTGAATAATAATTTCTCAAATAGCTTTGATATAGATGGTAGTATCGAAATCGGTCTGTATGACCTTACATCATATTCCAGTTTATTATGTTCCTTGACCATTATAATTTGTGATATTTTGAAGCAAGGTGGCATGTATTCTAGTCGCGTACGATAATTGGTTGATCGTAGACTATTAACCGATAACGTCCAAATGAATAGAATGTAATCGAACTTATATTCAAATAGTTGATCTTAAAAATATCGTAGGAAATAATAGAGCGATTAAAACAACGGCAATAAAAGATAAGATCAGTAACGAAATTACAAATCAAGAGGATAACAAGAAGTACTGGAACGCATACATTGAAAAGTTATATGAAGAACGTTCTGCAACCATATGAGCCATAAAATCGTAAATAACTAGGCCGAATACAATATAATGAGAGTGGAATTTGATGTAGGTTTAAATATTTAAAAACAATAAATATCCAGGTTTCGATAATATACCGATTGAACTACTATAAAATAGTGGGAAAATGATATCAACTGTAGCATTATCCTCTTCATTTCCAGTATTTTAGTTGATTGATATTCCTCGCTTAGAGTATTTCATAATATTCCTCTTTCGCTTCATCTCCTCTTCAAATATTCGTCGCAGTCTCCGTTCCTTAATCTAATCCTCTTTTCCTACCGTGGTCTTTACCATTAGTTGCTGTACACGGGATCACAGAGAACAGAACACACACACATATATATATATATATATATATATATATATGTGCGTGTTCCTACTCTAAATGAATGTGATACACCGAAATTTAAGAAAAAATTTTTAAAATGCTTAATTATTTTAAAATACTTCATAATATTCGTCGTTTTCATTTCATTATCGTTAGGACTGCCCTGTTATCATATATTAAGGCAATAATGAAATAAATTTGAAACAATTTCTAGTCAGAAATTAATAATCCATTTAATATGTGTATAATATTATTACCATCGGATAGCCAACGACCATACCACGTTGAATGCTCCGGTTCTCGTCTGATCACAGAAGTTAAGCAATGTCGAGCCACATTAGTACTTGGATGGGTGACCATCGGATTGACTGCATCGAGGAATGGAAATGTGAATCGCAATAGCAAGGATATGATAAACCACTTTGTCTCAAGATCGATACGTCGACATGTCGTATTATTAATAATTAATTTAATTTAATTTTATATATTACGAAGTTCATTTCAAAATCCTCCTATTTCGAATTTTAATCTCAAAATTGGTGTCGTTTCTGATTCTTTGGTGCCAGTTTGTATCGAAAAGAAATTTGAGAAGCAGTAAAGAACCTCCCATTTGCAACTTGATCCCCAAATGTTTTCTACGGATTTACTGATTTGCTTTGTTCTTAATTTCATATCGTTAGTGCTTGTTTTTAGATGTATAGAAACTAAACTTTTTTTAAAGCCATTTTTTAAAAATTGGAATTAAATTTTTTGTTTTGATTATGCTTCATTCACAATGATTTTTGCTGCTACCAATTTCGCTTACATTTATTTTCATTCCCGAGATATTTATAGAACCAGTTTAACAATTTTCGTAAGACGACTAATTATAAATTTAAATAATTTGTAATATCGAGTATTTTAAGCGAATATATACAAAATAGTAAAAATTTAATTTTTAAATTATAATGACCCAACAAAAAAACCACATCTATTTCGGCCAAATATTAAAAATAGTTTGTACTGTCCTAATTACACAAAAATACGAAAACAATTTTGAATGACACATTTTATTACATAATTATTTATATTTTTAGGAAATATGTATTTTCTTCTTTAGGTAATCAGATGTATATACATATAAGTAATATACATACGTGCGATACTGGTGTGTGTATGTGCATATATACAAATATACACACAAACATATATATATATATCATTTGTATCAAGTTAATCGGAACAGTCAGAACACATACACAACACAAACGTATATTTATTAAAAAATCTAACAAAAAATTTAACCTGGAAGGGTCCCATTGTGTTCGTGAATTCGTTTATTGCCATATAATTGGAACTTTGATAGTAGTGATAGCCCAGACAGTCATAGGTGGTCGACCAGGGAGGTTGGGGTATGAAACCAGTATGGCTTCGAAGGGTGGTTCGTTTTTTACATCAAAAACGGCAATAAATTAGGTATTTCCAGGAATAACTGTTCGGTTCTATTTTGTTCCCCTGATGTACCGTTTGCTCTTTATAAGGACGGCACAACTTTTCTCTGTACTTCTTATATATCTAAAGCAATTACATTAATAAGTTACAGACAGAAATAAATCGAATCCGGCCTTATTATAAAACAAAAAAAAAAAAGAAAACAGCAAATTTAAATCGCAAATAAAACTAAGCCTATATTTTCTAAAATAATCCAAAGTAAGTTTAAAATTTGCTAGCTTTTATTTTAATGCCGCTCTTAACGCCTGCAAATCTCCCATCCCGACACCTGCACATCTTCCAAAGTAATATTCAAAATACGTATATGTAATATTATTCTAATGTAACGCCTGCAAACTTCATCTTCCGATACCTGCACATCATTAAAGTAATCTCGAGTAAGTTTATAATTTGCCGGCTTTTATTTCAACACATTTAACGCCTGCAAATAATATATTCCGACACGTGCACATCTTTCAAAGTAATATTGAGTATTCTAAAAATTTGCAGGCATTTAAAATTAAATATTTTTAACAATTAAAGGTTGTACTGATTTCGTCCATTATAGTATAATACCGAGAAGTGTATGTAACCCGCTAACATCTAAAAGACCTCTGACAATATATAGCCAGCATGATTAAGAGTATATTGCCTCATTGAATATGATGGGCAAGACGCAGTCGTTTACTGTGTATTGCAAAGAGTAAAAAATTAGCTCATGAGAAATAAGTGGCGGCATGCCTCTTATGGACAGGTTATTATATCCAATAAATTCAACAAATATATACATATATATATGCCTTAATGCCTGAATGAAAATAGGAGCGATTTTACTGCTAAATACAGAGCAATTTTACTGCTAAATACAGAGCGATTTTACTGCTAAATACGGAATGATTTTACTGCTAAAAATATGGAGCGATTATATGTACAAATATATATATATATGCCTTAATGCCTGAATGAAAATAGGAGCGATTTTACTGCTAAATAAGGAGCAATTTTACTGCTAAATACAGAGCGATTTTACTGCTAAATACGGAATGATTTTACTGCTAAAAATATGGAGCGATTTTACTGCTAAATACAGAGTGATTTCTAAATAATACCTAGCGATTTCTAAATACCTAGCGATTTCTAAATACTTAGCGATTTCTAAATACTTAGCGATTTCTAAATACCTAGCAATTTCTAAATACTAACCTAGCGATTTCTAAAGGTAGTGATTTCTAAATACCTAGCAATTTCTAAATACTTGGCGATTTCTAAATACTTAGCGATTTCTAAAATACTTAGCGATTTCTAAATACAGAACAATTTTTAAATACAGAGCAATTTTATTGTCTTCATATTGTTGTTCCATGCTAATTCAGGAGCGATTTTATTGTCTGATAAAGTGATTGTCTCCTATGTATGCAATATGGGGAAAGGATTTGGGTTTTCTGATTGTTGTTTCTTTTTTTTCTGCTATTTCTACAATGATTTTTCGCAAGGAAATAATTAATATTCCATGCTATGAGAGTTTATCATATTCTAACATTGATAGCAAAGCTGCACTATAGCGACATTTAGTCCTTGGTTCGCTTTAGTAATCCTATAGTGGGAATCATACTGGTTATATACAGTCAGAGGTCTATTAGAAGTTGACAGGTAACATACACTTCTCGGTATTATCTTTTTTTTTTTAACATCTTCTCTTCACCGGAAAATCTAACTAATATATTGTATATTTATCATAGGTGTATCCATAGATTCCAGAAAATTTTATTTACCGTCATTCACAATAAGCAGCCTACAAATCAATGCGCAAAGAAGAAAATATATTCAGTCATTAATGATATATTAGAGTAGTTGCCTCTATGATCAGTTATACTAAATCTTTGTAGTAGGGGATCGAAGTGGTATAGATATGCGAAAAGTTCTCGTTGTGTGTACGCGTATAAGAGATAATAATAATTTTCTTTTCATTAAAATACAACGATTTTGATATGTATATGTATATATGACGTGTACCAATATCACCTAAATAATAATCTATGCGATCGAATAAATGTAACATTCCGTCATTGATTACATTCACTTTTTTGTTGACACCCGTTATTTCCACATATATTTCGTCTTTTAAAGTTATTTTTCCAGTTAACGTTAAGATCAAACTTTTTAAATGGTTCAGTTACAATCTCTTCGTTGTATACGTTTATAGAAAACTTCATCACCAACTAGTTTATGTTTTCCGTTATAGATGGTCTATAATCGAAATATTCGAAACAATCTATTATGTCGCTCATACTGTACTACGAGTATGTAACAAATTATATCTTTTACAACTTTAACCAGAGAGGGATTTAGGTACTCATATTTTTTAAATTATACCTCTATTTATAATTTTTTAAAATTTTTCTTTACTTATAATTCATTAATTACCATTTTTGATACAAAACGTAAATATGGGGTATTCGTATTCTCTGTTATAACTTACTTCATTACCCATATATATAAAATAATGTTTATCTTCGAACCAGATTTCCTTTTCCTGATGTACTTCTTTCACTATTTGTGGTAGGATATAGATTCTTACATTGCCTAAAACACAAACCGCAATCGTCATTTCGCCATTTTTAATTTTATAATAATACCAACTTTCTATCGTGTATAGGTAATTTACGCTTAATGTATTTAGTTTACCAACAGTTTTATTACACATGTAGTGAAAAAATCCCAGTAGTAAGGGTGTTCATCATGAGAACACATTGACCTACTCTCTGACCTTCAGGAAACACAATATATATATACATATATACATACATATATATATATATATATATATATATATATATATATATAAATGAGAGAGTGAGAGAGATCAAATAAGAAACAATAGAAAAAATGATTATTTTCTTCATAACAGTTTTTCGAGTAGCTGTGCATGATGGAAATTTCGAAAATTTGCAAGGGAGTACCTAGAGTGAATCTCAAAAATTAATGGAAAGTATTATTAATAAAAAGTGGATAAAGAAAAGTTTAATTATAAAATGATTATTTTCTTCATAATGAGTTTTCTTGTTACATTCATTGACGGAAGTTACAAATATTTACAAGGAACAGAACACAGAATAACTAGAAAATTCTAGTTCAATAATATAACGATAGAGAGCGCTGCAATTCTCTTTAACGGTTATTTGTGTCGACAGCAAGATGGAAAGTTTGTAAATTCCCAACAGGGTGGCTCGAGTGAAAGACATAGAATATCAAAAAGGAATGGAAGGTAAAATTTAATTATAAAATGATTCTTTTCTTTGTAACAGTTTTTCTTGTCACCAGAATGAAGGAAATATCATCAATTTGAAAGAAGCTGAACGAGGCATCTCTCAGGAAAAATAGGAACTTATAGTTCAACGATATAAAGATAGAATGCGCAGTCGTTAACTTCATAAATACATAAGGGTGTGGCCAGAGTGAATGTCAAGGTTATTCGAATCATGCGGTTCTTCTGATTGGTTGATCATTTCACCAGCTGATATTAAAGAGACTTTAAGTGTTGCGCAATCTCAGTAGTCCTGTAGGGTTAACATTTTGAAGTGGTTCATCAGTCTGTTGGAAGTCGTCGAGCAGTTAACATTACTGAAGTGACTGGTTGATTATTTATTTATAAGAAGTGATGTTTTTCATTTAATTTAACATAATTATTGTAATTCTTCTGCATTTTATTAATAAACCAGAAAAATTCTTTTCCGATATTTAATTATACAACTGGATGTATAGATCAATCGATTTAGTAATTACAACTTTATAAAATCAGATTTCTGTATAGCAGGTAACATTCCTTTTTTCATATCATTCGTTTTTAACATTTTTAACATATACACGCTTTTATCATAATATTTATTCTTTTAATGCAAATAGATCCTTACAACCTAACATTATATACATACATATATATATATGGTGTATGAATACATGTTTATAATATCATTATATATAATATATGTTATTGTATGCATATATTATATATCATTGTATATGAATACTGTGTATATGTTATATATATATATTATTGTATGGATATGTTTTTTATATATTATATATTACTGTATGCATATGTTTTATATATGCATATATATATATTACTGTATGCAAATGTTTTATATATGCACATATATATGCACATATATATATATATATATATATATATATATATATATATATATATATATATATATATATATTACTGTATGCATATGTTTTATATATGTGCATATATATATTACTGTATGAATATCTTTTATAATATATTATGGCGATTTAATACAATGGATATACTGAAGGAAATATTAAATAAAATAAATATAAATTTAAAAATTAATAATGGTTAAGTTAACATGATATATATATGTAGAATAAAGGTATTTCCATTGTAAGATGATTCAGAACTTCGTAACAGATAAGGTCAGATTGTAAAGCTATAATAACTAGAATGTTGATAGTAGTAACCACAGTAATAATAAGTACAATAAAGTTAAAATACAAATAATACCAGGTTAATAGGAAAAATTGGGAGATTAATGGCGTATAGAGCCAGCAATACATGATCGCGTGGTTATATATATACCTATATATGTATATACATATTCGGTTAACGATAAAACTATAATCGCTTTTCGTTTGTATCATAGAAATAAATTCTTCCGAGCAAATAAGACTCTAGTCCAAATAATAATAAAAATAAATTTCAATTTTAAATAAGTATCGGATCACCAAAATGAGATACTGTAAAAAGTATGGAGTTACGACGACAGTGTAAGAGTAAGAATTGGATATATGTTCACTATCCAGAAGCAGCCATCGGTCATTACTGTGGCACCACCGGGTTGTACGATTTTTTTTATTTTATTTAATTTTATTGTGTGCGCTTAATTTATATGTATAGACAATCTTCATGTATTTGTGTGAATGATTCATGTTACATTGTAATATTTTCTTATATAAGTATCTGTTCTGAATTGTTTTTAATCTATTAAACGGGTAATAATAATAATTCAAATAAAATCGTAATTGAATTAGAACGAATACTAGTCATTAAATCATAGTGTCACTGGCTGGTGGTCCCTACATGCAGAGATTTAGGTTACACAAAAACTCAATCTCTTTAAGTTAATGGATGTCCAAAGACTAAAGATTGGGTAGGTTACTCTATAAATCGCTGTAACCGTTCTTTTTATAAAGATCACCAATACTTACCGGATCTAGAGGTATATATTGTACGTTGACGTATAAAGACGGGTAAATAATTTTTTAAAAATTGAGTTCTCAAATATTGTTTAATCACGCTACATCTCGTCGTGAATATCAGCAAGAGATCAAATTAGATTTTCGGTATGAAGTTGCTTTATAAAGTTTTGTAACGTACAACAGCATTCCAAATATTTCAGAAAATTGTAAAAATAACGAGTTAGTAGTAATTGAACCGAAAACTAACGAACATCGTAACAGTACTATACCTATGGGTACGTACAAATTGAACGATATAATAGAATTTATTCAACAAAATGAAGAACTTAGGAACGCGGAAATACTCATTAAGTTAAATCGGAATACATTTAAAATAAAATTATATTCAGAATGAACTATAGATTTCACAACTGCGAACTCGTAGCCTTACTTCAGTTGTAAAATATTTAATGTAATAACTTTGTTCACACTACGTTATAAAATTTATTTACGTTTCGTTAATAATGATTTATTATTAACCAAGAATATATATCGAACGTTTATACAATGACTTATATAACTGATTAATTAGACCCGTCAGTAATAATACCGAAATGATATTTGTGAAATTAGGTCTTCGTCTTTACTTATTGAACTGGTAGGTTAATTTTATATTTCATAATGTTTACAAGAAGCCAAAGGCTCATTCCTAGCATACTTGTACAACACAGAATCGATTTGGGGCTTGGATAAATTGATGCGTTTTTGCTTCCCTAAGTGGAATAAAAAATAGAAAAAAAGGCGGAAAAAATTTTTAATCGTAAATTACCACATTTTAAGGTTTACTTACAAGTATGTTTATAAACATACCTAGGTTAGGTTAGATTCAGTTAGGTTAGAATCTGTCAGGTTTATTTCGGCTAGTTAGAAATGGTTTCCGCCGATTTTAACTTCGTAACTCGTTAAAAATAGCAATTTTTGATATTTGAAAAAAAAACGAAAATCGGGAGTGTACAAGTATTCTACGAATCTACCCTAATCTCTAGTTTTTACATTTCTTTATTTCCTTTTTAATTCTGTATCTTTCTATATAATTATCCGAGAAAATAGTATAACTCGATTAAATAATTACGATTTTTAAATTCGTTTGTTACAGAATTTAAAAGATCAAATATGAAAAACGAATGTTTGGCTAGAACATGTACGTATTTGCTTAGTCGTATTTATAAAAGTAGTTATTCGATTTAATGTTATGGAAGTATAACTACTAATATTTTCGTTGGAAATATATCATAAAGTTATTCATAATCTTTCGACACTTGCACATTTCATTTTATTCTTTATTTAATATTTCTTATAATTAAAGATTTTCTTCTCACGCTTTTTATAATTAACAACTTCCAGAAAAAGTTTAGCTCTTTTGTGCGTAAAATGTAAAAAAAAAACTAAATGGATATTTTTAATTTCGTAGTAATATTTAAATCCGTAAGGTGTTATTGAGCCGTGTACGCTGTAAATGAGTTTTTAGTCTTATTTATGTAATAATAATCAAATCAAATTAATGTTTATTTCATTATGAAATTATAGATAATTCTAATATTGATTTATGGTTACGCATGAACAACACACATAACATTGATTCTGATAAGATCTCAGATATTGTTAAAAATTTGCGTAATAGGAAAGCACCTGCTGATGACAGGGTTAGTAATTTACTGGGGTTAAAAAAATCCATTCTATTTTTCCTTCATTGTTGCAAACTTTATTTCAAAAATGTTTAGATTTTGGTCTTTTCCCGGATTGTTGGAAGTCAGCATGTTTAAAGCTGCTTGCTAAGCCGGGTAAAGATCCTTCTGAGTTGTCAGCTTATAGACCTTATCTCCTTACTTAATTGCATGGGGAAGGTCTATGAAAAAGTTATCAATGGAATGCTACTTCAGGAGATTACAGTTATGGGCGTTTTGCATCACCACCAGTTTGGTTTTCGCTCAGGTTTATCAGCTGAACATGCAATTTATACTTTAGTTTCAACAGTGGAGCAGTACATTTCTGATGGCTGCTCTGCTGTTGTTATATCTTATGATGTTAAAGGTGCTTTTGACAATTGTTGCTGGTCAGCAATTGTTGATATACTTAAAAATAATAGCATTAACCCTTTTATTACAAATGTCAGATCGTTCTGCAACACTTAAGCTTGGGTCGTCAGCTGCTACAAGAACACCTACATGCGGAGTTCCTCAGGGGTCAGTCCTTGGACCGACTCTATGGAACATTTTATACTCCACTGTACATCACAGTGTTGAAAAATATTGTTTTAATGTAAATGCCTGTTGTCAGCTTGTTTCGTATGCTGATGATCTATGTTTAGTGTTCAAAGCAGAAAGATCTTCATCTCTGCCGCTTTTCATTTGTATTTCTAAATACTTGAGAGTGTGGTTGCGGAGTTAGGACTAGTGTTTTCCCCTGCAAAGTGTCAATTTTCTGTGTTTGGCAATGATGCATTCATTACCCAGATCAGAAGTCTGGAATTATTATCTGATTCCAGCATACCATATACTTCAGAATTGAAATACTTAGGAATTATTATTGATAAGAAATTATCTTTCATCCCTCATTTTCAGTATGTTTCTGGTAAATGTAGTGATATTTATAATAAGTTACTGCGCTTAGAGAAGAACGCTTGGGGTTTATCATTTAGAGAACGTCTGATACTATATAAAGGCCTCATTCAGGCCCATTTTGGCTACGGCGCAGCCATTTACGTTAATAAAAGAATTATTGCTCTAGCTAACAAGCAGCAAAGGAAGTTTCTACTTCGAATTGCTTCCTTGTACCGGACTACAGCTACCTCTGCTGCCTGTGTTCTCTGTGGAGTGCTGCCACTTGATTTATTTCTTGTTGGCAGGGCTCTCGTTATTGAGCACAAGCTCAAGGGGGGGGTGTGGTACAGATTTCAAGCATTCGAACCTGCTAGATGGATTCTCAGTACAGTCTGTGTTATCGTGAGTTTAAAAAGTATATTTCCTCCTTATTAATTACGAAGTGGCAGTGCAGATGGGATGAAGCTCAGACCGGTAGGAAGACTTATGCCTTCCTGCCTGATATTTCTTTGCGATTGAAGATGTTAGCATTTAATGTTAACTTTTATAGTTCTCAGGTGTTGTCAGGTCATGGCAGGTTTGGTTCCTACCTTCATAGGTTCCATCTTGTTAGTGACCCTCGCTGCACCTGCTGTAACTTGGGTGAAGTAGATGATATTCATCATACACTGTTTATTTGTCCCGCATTTGATTCAATCCGTCAGAAACACAATATTAGACCTACTGATGTATTTTCTGTTGGCAGGAAAGTTAGGAATTTCCTTTTGCTTACTGAGCAGGTCATGTTGTTAAAATTTAAAATTTCTTAATTTCTCGGCAGTCTTCATTTGATTGTAGCGGGGTCAATGGTTCTTGTTCTTAGTTATTCATATGTGCATATGTGTATGTACATGTCTTTTATGTATATTATGTTTACTAATTATAAGTATGTAGTTAAATTATATGCACTACAGCAATAAAAACAAAATTCTTATATATCAGTGTCTTATGAAGATTTTCCCCCTCCCGTTTTAAAAAAAAAAAAAACAAAACATTAAACATTAAAAAAAAAGATTAATTTTCAATAGCGCGTAATAAAAACGATAAAACTAATTTTTGCTTTAATAATTATATTAGTAAATCATTATATAATAGCGTAAGATGTAAACGAACTATAACAAATAAAAACTAATATATAACATAATAGTAGGACGTACGAGCTGGTTTGACACGAATAAGAATAAATAGTAGATAACAATAATAATAACAACGAATAATAATCAATATTCATAATTATAATTCGACCACCACCGTCAGAATATAAATTATAAAACATTTCTAAGTTTAATCTTCTGGCTCTCATTTTTCATTAATCATAATCGAAATAGATGATTTTATAAGAGATTTAAAATAAGAACGGTTTAATAAACAAATAGAATTATTTATTTATTTTTGAATAATAGTGTATATATATATTATATATATATATATATATATATTATATATTTTTTATATAATGTGGAATGTAGTGATTTTTTATAAAAAAAAAAAATCAATTGAAAATTAGTTAAATCACTATTATTTATTTTCTTAAGGAAAACACAAAGCTTTTCGGCATTTACGCCATTATCAAGTGAAAAATTTTAAAAAATCACAATTTTAAAAATATAAATTAAATATAATTACTTAAAAATGTGATGGTAATTGTGAAAATATGATCCAAAAATGATGTCTGCTTCTGTCGGTCTATTTTTGATTTGTTGAAAATTAATATCAGTATATTTGTTTATTAATTTAGTTTTTTTATATTAATTTTTCTTCAATATTATTTTCCTGATTCTGTAAAAGTTATATATATATATATATACATTTAAAGATTATTTATGCTCATTCCGCGCCAATTTACTTGCATGATAAATATTTGTATACAACATAAAAACAAACATTTATATTACAACACACACACGTATGCAACGCCTATTAATATACGCTGCCGCGCACGAAATATACAATAAGTTACGTATCGTTAAAATCCAATAAAATGGTAAGCAAACCATTATTACGTTATTTGACAATTACTTAATGCAATAAACTATAATTCAAGTATCGTATCGTATCGTATGATGTGGATTTATAGATCGAGCTCTAAACGGGAAAGCCAGTCTAAACTCCCGCCGCGCAGATGATGTACATCTTCAACTGTAATCCCATTTTCCGAGTATACTTCGCATTCTTCGACGATGTGTTTTATTGTTTGCATGGGATGTCCGCAACAGCAACTAGCCGAATCAGAAATACCCCACTTCTGCAGAAGGTGACCGCATCTACCATGACCAGTTCGGATTCTGTTCAAGAGTCGCCACTCCTTTCGTCGAAGTTTTTCGACGAGGGATCCATTTATAAACGAATTACGCACCGAATTCCATTCCTTGGTCCATTGTTCTTTCCAATCGAATGCAAATCGTGCTTGATCCAAAGTTGTCCATGGGGATTTCCTAGATTTTAATCTAACTTTAGGTGCTTCTCTTATAAATTTTGTAATTAGTAAATTTTCATTTTCTTTGAATTTTGCTGAGTTCTTTTTCAACGAGTCGGTTCTTCGAATATGAGGCGGTTGAATGTTCGTAAGAACTGAAGCCATGCAGTTGGTGTGCTGCGTATCGTTGCTGAGATAATACGCATTACTTCGTTAAGCTGAACGTCCACTTTCCGCACGTAACAACTGTTCATCCACACCGGCGAGCAAAATTCCGCGGCTGTATAAACTAATGATAAAGCGGATATGCGCAAAGTCTTAGCTGTTGATCCCCACGACGTATCAGCTAATCTTCTTATGATATTTACGTGTGTTCTAATTTTCTGGCTTAGGTTAGTTAGGTGTGTTTTGTACGTGAGCGAACGATCAAAGGTTATTCCTAAATATTTTGGATTCTTCGTGTTATTAAGTTGCGTTCCATCTATTGTCAGATTTAGTTGTGTATTTACTAGCCTATTATTAAGGTGGAATAGGGCAACTTCAGTTTTGTTCGGATTTGGTCGTAAATTACATTTTCCCATATATGCACTTATTATGTTTAATTCCGTCTGTAACTTCCTTTGACATTCGGCAATATTGTTATCTTGCACTGCAATTGCAATATCATCAGCGTATTGAAATACGGTACTATTCAGTATGTTTGGAAAATCTTGAAGATATACATTAAAAAGCAGTGGTGCCAAAATGGAACCTTGAGGTAAACCATTGTTTATTCTTCGCCATCTGCTACTTTTATCTCCGAGGAACACGCGAAAGACACGATCAGCCAACATTCTGTTTAGTAAATTTATAATTTTGGAACAAGGTATTAATTTTGACAACTTAATCAACAAAATATGCCTCAAAACTGTATCGTATGCGGCTGTAAGGTCTAGGAAAACAACCGCTGTTGTATATAATTCGTTCAAAAGTTTTATACGGGATAGATAGTAGAGATATCTGTCGATATTCCGCCGGGTCGTTCCCATTTTTTCCCGGCTTTTTAATAGCAATTACCTTTGCTTTTTTGAAATCCCTGGGCAATTGTCCGCCATCTAATATTTCATTATAAATAGTGATAATGAATCTTTTTGCTGTTTCTCCCAAATTCTTCATAAATTCTGGGTAAATTCCGTCTAGGCCAGCGGCCTTGCCACTCTTGGTAGATTTCAATGCCGCTTCTAACTCATTAATTTCAATATTTTTTGAAAAGATATTATGTGGTGTTAGGATTCTTTTGAGGTTATACAATTGTTTCTTAATTTCTGAGGATACTTCCTTATCCATTTTGTATTTACTTAATTTTAAGAGTCTTGTAGCTATTCTATCAGGTTTTAATTGAGCCTGAATTTTACGCGTGTTCACCGGATCTGTCCCTAATCTTCTAAGAAGATTCCATGCCTTCCGACTACTATGTGTGAAATCGATGTTTTCAACTGTATTGATCCATTTTTGTCGTCTTTCGCTATTCAGTTTTGTAAGTAGTATTTCTGCCGTCTCCTTTTCTTGTGTATGTCTAAACTTTTGCAGTAACTGTTCGCATTCGGCTGACCAACCTGGAATATACTCTTTCCTAAAACCGCGAGGTATACTATATCTGGCTGCATCTTTAACTGCACGGTGGAATGAGTTGTAGTTTTTAAGAGAGGGGGTAATATTTTTTAGTGCATTTTCGATACGATCCCTGAAATTATCCCAGTTAGCCTTCTTGAAGTTCCATTTCTTTTTTGAAACTGAGTTTATCACTGGTATGCCAGGTGAGATTATTAACATAACTGGCCGATGTTGGCTGTGTGGAAAAGCATCCAGCGTTATCCTTTGAGGTTTATCAATACAGTCTACCGTGTCGTTTGTAGAAACAATACACAAATCTGGTGTATATGTCTTGTTCCATCTTGTGGATCTAAAAGTTCCATTGTCTTTTGCATTATAGATCAGTTCCATATTGTTTAACTCTATCCAATTATTAAGCATCTTTCCGTTTTCATCTTCATTGGCGTATCCCCAGTTTGTTGAGTGGCTATTGTAATCTCCAATATAGATCGAAGGATGTTTAAATATTGGAAGTATTTTGGTTTTCCACTTAACATTAGGGGGTTTATAAACATTCGTTATAGTCGTGTTCGATATTTTAATTACTATGAAAAATATGTTATTCCGATCTTGAATTATCCTCGTGACTAATTGAAGGTCATTATCCTTTTAAGGACTCCCGCAATGATAATGACATTAAAAACTCTTTATATATGAGTAAAGGATTTTTCAAAATACTAAGCTTAAATATAATTCAAGTGATACAACAAGACACCTCTTAGTAATCATAAATTTTGATTTTCAATTTCGATTTATTTTATCATAGTTCATTAAAAGGTTTGTATATATATATATATATATATATATATATATATATATATATATATATATATATATACAAAATTATACATAGATCGACATAAACTGTGCGAACGCCAATAAACAAGTTAAAAGAAACAAACGTGACACTTGAAACGAAATTTATAAACAAAGTTGTAAAGTATTTCATAACGAATTTTATTTAAATTAAATTAAGATAAGCTTAACCAAAAACACAAAAATATATCCAATTATAAATAAATACACATACAAAAATGAATAAACATACACGCAAAATATAACAAATTATATTTCATCGGTGTTTGTACGAATTAATGTAAAATCTGTACAACCTGCGCATAAAGAAGAAATACAAAACAAATTTAACGAATTACAGATGTATAAAAAATATTCACATTATTATGTACATAGCGTCTCCTTTCGGTACGTGTATACACACAATATGTAAGTACACATTAAAAAATATATAACAAAAATATGTACACATTTTATTCATACACACAAATTTTTTTATATTAAATTTTGCTATCGCCTGTAAAACGTCCTAAAAAACTGCACCCATATTTGAATACGCGTGTGATATTTGATGAAAATGAAAATTGAGCACTTCCGATTCCCACCGATCTGGTTAAAACCTTCTCGAAGTTAAAATTACTTATGTTTTTGAAATCAATTATGCGCACTTCATACAATTCCTTCGCACTTAACATTTTCTTATTAGTCATGCAGGTATAGTAAAAATAATAATAATAATGATAATACAATAATAAAAATAAGAACAATATAATAATAATCGTAGAAATAATATAATAATATAAATACACTGAAAAAAAATCCTTTTCAATACAACATCGATTTTAAACAGTAAATTTAAATAATTTACTAGTATTTTTGATTATTGTACGAGTAAATAATTATGACGAGAAATAAATTAATAATAATAATGTGTCTATTTCAATTATATGTGCGGAATAAATATTAATAAAAACCAGCACCCTAAGACCCAATGTGGTATGATAAAGACTATATTTTTTACATTCTAGCTGAAATATACATGTACGATTTTTATTCTCACCCCTTAAACAAAAATACTTCGTAGAATATTTTTTTTTTCTTAATTTCGTTAAATTTCGGTTTTACATAATTTGTTAACATTTTTTTTTATTTAACTTGTCCTTACATAGCGGTCCACGTTTTATACTCTATACTAGTTATTTTTCCAGATAGATAGCGCGATTTTGTACATAGTTCTTATATCACGTTTATTCCACCGTATCTAACCCTGTTTCAATTTTTTGATTTTAGACCATACGTTATTTTTGATTATTTTATAAATTTTTAACGAAATTTCAGTTAAAACGAGTTAGCAAGAATAATAGAATAAAAATTTTTCATTCTGAGTTACCTACACCGTCTTTTTAATAAAAATATACCGTACGCATATAATTGAATTTAACGTGTTAGTGTAATATAATATTTTCAATTCAACCGGGGTAATATTTTCGTACCAATAAAAACGATATAAAACCGAATTTGTTATTTATTTACACAGGAATGGAACGATGAAACATTTCATTGGAAACCTCCCAAGTATGGCGGTGTTACCGAGCTTTATGTACATTCGGAACATATTTCTTTACCAGATATTTTGTTATATAATAAGTAGTATTTTAATTATTTATTTATGTAGTAGTAGTTGAAATAATAAGTGGCGTAGCCATTACTTTTGGGGGGTCATTTTTGCGATGAATGGAGTATCTGTAGACACATGATGCGAAAGTTATTCAAGTATATTTCTAACTTTTTTTTAAAGATATTTTGAAA
The DNA here is from genome assembly GCA_032883995.1 of Coronaproctus castanopsis. Taxonomy (NCBI): domain Eukaryota; kingdom Metazoa; phylum Arthropoda; class Insecta; order Hemiptera; family Monophlebidae; genus Coronaproctus; species Coronaproctus castanopsis. The sequence continues at coordinate 95,075,143 of CM065054.1, forward strand.
CGTACGCATACATCCGCTACTCATCGACGCGTGCACTGAGATTTCCAATTTTCTATAAATTAATAAACGAATTTTTTCGTCAAGCGCGTCAACACCGCCTTTAGTCTCGTTATAGAACAATATTATTTCCGGTTTACCTGATTCTACGTCTATCGAATTTGTGTGATGCATTGTAGAGACCAAGTTGACAACTTTATTACGTTTTGGAACATATGAAACCAAAGTATGTCGTCCGGCAAAACCGAATAATGATGAACCGACTGTTCTATTCTTGCTGCTTGTAAAATGATTTGGCAGTTCCACTTTGTTCCTTTTTATGGTTCCTACATATGTTAAACCCATTTTTATTAACTCGTCTATCAGCTGGATCGAGGTGAACCAATTGTCTCCAGCAATGTTTCGATTAGTATTTTTAATCGGTTCTGCTAGACGCAAAACAACTGAAGTGGGTATCAGCAGTTCGTTCCTAGGTCTTGGTTGTATAACTGACCGGCCAGAATATATTTCTGCATTTATACAATAATGCATTTTTGCGTCGTTTAATATAAATATCTTTATTCCATATTTCTTTGGCTTAGATGGTATGTACATTTTAAAAGGATACTTTTCAATCTGTTAAAACAATTTATTATTATGTACATACATATTCTCGTATATATACACACACACATATTTCATAAACAACACACACATATATATAAATATATACATAAACTTGCACAACATACAAACGTTTATCGTTCTCTATCTCTCTACAAATATATTGGATATATGTATATAAAGAAAAATAAATATGTAAATGAAATGTATATTATATAATTTATAATAACAAACATCACTTTACAAACTACATATGAGGATAAAGAATAAGATACAATATATAATACACTGTAATTTTTATCGTTATAAACTAAATATATAAAAAAATAAGGATAAAACAGGTACACACACACACACACATATATATATAAGTGAAAGGTAAAAAATCTTACAAATAAATTAGTAAAAACATCTTTTTATATGTAAAATATGCAATTATTTATGAAACTCATAAAAACAATTCCGTTTCCTCATTAGACACAAATGTACTTTACATTTCATACAAAAAATATGTGTGTTTATTTTTGCAGTTCTGCATTTTACATCTTGTCTCACTATTCTTGTCATCCCATCGTGGATAGTGTTGTTCACCATCACAACGCATTTGTGGAATCGGTTGTACTTCAAAAGTACTAGAAGGTCCCGATAATGGTACTTCAGTCACGCTTGGTCTTCCTCGTTTTGTAGGTATATGTGGATATATGAAATCTTCAGCTACACGTTGCCTGAAATTTTATCTATATTTTATATCTATATTTTCAACATCTGAAATAAAATTGAAAACAAGAATTAATTTCAATATTCACACATAAGGGCAAATATGTACATATTAATTTTATCCTACAGTATAATTATACTGTATTTTCAGTAAAAACTACAAACAAAAAACGTATATAAGAAATTTATACATTTACCTTCATCAAAAAGCGCCTGTTCATCATTATAATCATCATCAGAACCTGATCCAATCACCGATGTATTGTCATCCATTAATATCCTATAAATTTCATCTTCCTCAAGAGCCGTTGTATCTAAAATATTATTTATTATTAGAACAATTGCAACAATTTGTAAAGAAAATCGTGTTTCGGAAATGAAAGTAAATCGGATGTATTGAAAATTCTAACTGCTTCAGATATGGCGCAATAGTTTCATATTATTTACTCTATCTAGACTAGTTAAAATTACATTAGTACTTCTTTAAATATTTTTTTTACATGCAAATTGTACATTTCAACTGTATGCTGAGAAATATTTCAATCAAAATGTGATATGTTTTTCTATTTTCACTCCACGAGTTAGATTTGTGCGAAATTTCGGACACGAGTTTTTAAAAAAATCATATTCCGTTCATAATGAAATATGTATAAAAATAATTTATAAGTAAATAATATAGAACTTTTACTTACCGAATAAATAAATTTCTTCTTCGAATGATAATTAAAATTAAAACACTAAGTAATCTTTCAGTGAATCTGTCCGAAATATCGTACATGAACTTTAATGTTAATAAATAATTTTTTTTAGCTTTGAATTTATGGTCTATGTGTATTTGTAAAATATGCAAAATATCGTACAAAATCATTTTATGTTAAAAAAACTCGAACATATTATATTTATTAACATTAAAGTTATTTCGGACAGATTCACTGAAAGGGTTAAACGATCGGTAACAATTGTAAACTATTCACAACTCATCATTTACGACCTGTTTAAGATTATCAGTGACCATTTAAATAACAAGGGTTGATATTTAAGACCTATGAAAATTACGTATAAATGATATTTATGGAAACGCTGTTCACGCAGTCTCATAATTGTAAGCGATTTTCCATATGTATATGTATATAATATAAAACAAAACATAAACTTGACGGTGCACCGCGGTTCAGGCACGGTTCCCGATGACATCTCCGTAATTTGCAGACATAATTAAATGCGCGTATTTTATTTCGTTTATTTTGTATTTTATACGGTTAATAATAACTTTTATTAATATTCCGACTGGTTTTTATTATTAATTTAATAATTTAACGGGTCCATTATCAATATTACTTTTCTCTGAAATTTATTATTACATTTTTTTGGGATTTGTAATTCACAAATAATATTACTAATCGACGAGGTTGGCTACTACATATATGCATATCTTATTATTGTGATTATTTCTATTCTGTTCGGAAATATCCTATCCTGTTATCGATTTTGTTGATCAACTGTTATTGAAGAGGATGACGAATATTACTAACACACAGGAAGACGTTGCATCGATGTAGCGCATGCTCTTATTTGAAACTTACTCGGTCCACGGCATCTTAAGCAATGATACGTCGAACTCTCGATTTCGGTGTTAATTATCCAAGGTTCCCCGCTGCATATTCCATCACGGACACCATATGTAGCAACGCGCAATTCTTTTTCTTAACTCCGAATCCATCTTTCTATTCTGTAATATTTGTCCTGAATTTGTAAAAGCTTTCTTTGCCATCGCTATCCGCTTTTTCATACGCATTTCATCTCTCTGTCAGCTGATTTATTATATTTTTATTTTTATATCCTTATTAGCGGCCTTTGAGAATTTCATTATCTTTGTTTTTCCGTGTTTATATCCATTCCATATTTTTATCCTTCATTGTTAATGATATCTAAAATTCTTCGCGGTTGTTCTTCCGTTTCTGCAATTACTAGCCTATCGTTCGTGTAACTAATATTGTTGATCACTTTTCCATTTATTTTTCCAAGCGATTTTCTTTAATTCGTCATTTTTTTATTAATTTTTATGCATTGAACGACTAAGGTGATTCAACCCTTTATGTATTTTACACCTTTCATCGGAGTAATTATTTTTAATTTTAATATTAGCCGTTTGTCGCTAATAGAGATCTGTAATGGAGTTTTACATCATTTTCGTCTACGTTATAATTCTGTAAAATATCTATTAGTTTTGTATGAACTTACTCGGTCAAAAGACTTTTCATACTCTATAAAACACGCTATTATTATTTTATTGTTCAAGGCACGTTGAGTAATTAGTTTCAATAGCGCTATAACGTCCCTTGTCCTTTGATTCGCTATAAATCTAAATTGGGTGGAACTTAGTTGTAGACCTTTTTCTTTTTCTATTCTCGCGTTTGTATCTGTAACGTATGACTCATTTTAAAGCTATTGTATTGTATGCACACATCTTTGTCGTTTTTTTTTAAATCGGTATATCGTTACTTTTCTTAAAATCCTCCGGTATAATATCATTGTCGTATCTTTTATTTATTATATTCAACAACCGCTTTTATTCTTCATGATGCATTTCAGTAAATCCGCTGATATCCCGTCTTCCCCGCAGCCTTATTATGTCTAGCTTTTCTGATAGCATCGTCTAATTCTCACATTTCGATACGAGATGCTTGTTCGCTTTTTCTGATATTTATTTCATTTGATCTAGCATTATGTTTGTACAGTTCCGTAATGTAATCCATCCGTATCAAATACTTCTTCTTGACTACTGCAATGCTTTCCATGCTTATCTTTTCCATTCATTGTACCAATGGTTTTTTTTTTTTTTTTTTTTTTTTTGTTTTTATGTTGCTTCATCGTGAGTTCTACTTTTGTGTGCATTTCTTATTATTTTTTTTAAGCTCCTCTTCTTCATACCGTTTATGTTTTGTTTGTATGCATTTACTTATTATTTTGCTTATTCATCCGCCGATATGCAGTACTATATTTAAATTATACAAACACGTATATAAATGTATATACACGTGTAAATAACAGTTTACATTAATTTGTTCCTATAGAGATAATAATTATATGCAAATAAATCGATTTTGATTTCGAATAATTCGAATGATACACTTTTATAGAAAAAAATATATATTTTTAAGTTAATCGATTAAGAAATTAAATCAAACAGTAAAATTAATCCGGTTTGAGATGTCTGGCTCGATGATGGTTTCGGCAATCTTCCAATTTTTAATAAACTCGATGATCATAATCTTTTCTCTCTAATTTCCAAAATCGAACTCGCTAACCATCATTTTTGAAATTCTTCTACGACGATAGCAGGCTCATCTCAAACCAGATTTTGACGACAATAATCATTATCGTAACTATTCGTATGTACGTTTTAATTGATTGATTGATAAAAAGTGTATTTACAAAAAAAAAAAAAAAATATATGTTATAAATAATATATAACGCATACACAGTTCTAACTACGTATGCTAGTTTAAAAAGTATGCCCAGTTGCTCATTTAACTAAAGTAAAAATACAGGAAATAACAAAACCCGCATACTGATCAAAAAGCTACACCTATATATAAATTTATAGATATTTATTTTAGTAGGATAAACAATAATTTTTAATATGTATTATATACAAAAATAAATTTTGAATAAAAGATAATGCCGGCTGTATAATAGCGTGTGTTTAATTCTTTTGCGTTTGCAGCGCTTATATTTTAGTTGCAAACTTGTACGTGTGTAATCCCCTATATTATCGTTTATAAATGAGTACCGACTTCAGGCACAGCTGTCGAAAAAGAATTTTGTTTTTTATTCGACAACCTCGTGTATATATGGTAAGTTCGAAGCCAATGTGTTCAATCTTTACATAGACTGGAAGATTTAGAATTATTCTGCAGCACATATTTTGTAGCAACTTCGCTAAGTTAGAACGGCTAGCACATGACACCATACGGGATAAGCGCAATAATTGTTCTGATTATAGTTTTGTAGATTATTAATTTATTTGCCGAGCTGACGTAACAACGTTTATTAAATATAGCTTAAACAGAGCCGCATGAGTCTTATTGCAGGCATACTCAACATGTTTAGTAAATGTGAGACCCCGATCCAGTATTACACATAAATATTTAATATCGCTTTTCCAAACCAGAGATCTGTTATTCACCATTACAGGTGGTAAAAAATGCGGCCTTCTTTTCGTGAATAAGATTGAGTTTTATCGGAATTTATTTTGATTCTCCATTTATTAAAATACGAATTTAATAAAACCCCGAGTTAGTCTTCTTTGTATAGTGTCAATTCGATACGATGTGCAATATATAGCAGTATCATCAGCATATAATGCTATAAATGTTTAATTTGAGGAATGTCATTAAAAAAAAAAAGGAATAAGAAAGGATGCTCCCCTGGTCCCGCTAATGCATTTTTCATGTAGGAATTATCTTTGTTAATTTTAACTATGAAATTTCGGTTACTTAAATAATTTTTAATAAGCCGAACTAAGTAATTAGGGAATTTAAGTTGAATAATTTTAAGTAATTAGGGAATTTAAGTTGAATAATTTTGTATGTTAAACCAAGTTGCCAAGTGGACGTTTGTAATTACTACACTAGCGAGCGTCGAATTAGACATTTTATCCGTTACTTTTATCGACATTATTAATATTAAATATTGTTCCTCATTTAGTAAATTACTTATATAATTTATATATATCTAATGTTTTTTATCGAGCGATATCGTGAAAATTTAACTAAAAATAAATTTATTAATATATATATATAATATAATTATTTATTTCCTAACTTTATTGTTATCTTCTTTTTACGATTGTCGTAGTATGAATCATTCATATACTAGTATTCGTTCGCTATTTTGTATGATGTATATGCGGTTATTTGTACGTATGTATTTATGTGAACATGTGTGACACGTACTTATATCGTGAAGGGGCAGGAACAGGTATTTCGCCTTGTACGTATTATTGCGCATAGATGTTCAATTTTATTTATCATAATTTATTATGAATAAAACTAAAGTTTAAAATCGAGTATAATTTTAATTTGGATTATTACTATACGTGTTATTCTCCTGATTATACTTATAATAAACGTTATTATCATTATTACTATATTTGTTATTCTAATTTTTAATATTATTATTATTTTTTGTATCAGAACAGGCTGTTCTCGAAGAACAGAATGATTTTAATTTCTGGCTGTGAATGTCGAATAGATTTTTTTTTATCACTCTCTACTATATGTCAGTTATATATTTCTCTTCCTTTCTCACTCCAGTAGGCCGTTTTTTCTCATCCTAATATATACATATGTATTAATGTACTAGTACACGCGTGTTAAAAGGGATGCTCAGAAGAAAAAAAAAGTGATAATAATATAGGAGATCCTCAGTAATGTTGTTTATTAACCATTTAATCGTTTATTTTGGCATTTATGCGACAACCATTGACAGGGGTTCCAGAAATACTTTGACCAAGCGATTGTCCATGACCATATTTTTTCACTGTTACTGTCAACGGAACGCGCTACATCTAGATGGGCCGTGGACAATCGCTTAAAGTGTTTCTGGAACCGCTGTCAATGGTTGTCGCATAAATGCCAAAATAAACGATTAAATGGTTAATAAACAACATTACTGAGGATCTCCTATATTATTATCACTTTTTTTTTCTTCTGAGCATTCCTTTTAACATGCGTTTTTTTGCTCCCCTCGCTTCGTCATTATCAACGTCGAGGTCGTACGTAGTTTCAACAAGATGATGCGCCGTGTACTATTCGGCAGAAACGTTCGCAGTACTGAAAGAAGTGTTTGGTGACCGCATATTGTCGCGTCGCACGGATCATACACAGTAAACGAAATTATCTCCGTCGACTAGAGCATCCATATCGTTTTTATTCGCTGATGCGTCACTTAAAGGGATTGAAATTAAGTCGAAATAAATTCAACTTTATTAAACGATGAGGTGGGTTAGAAATTTAAGGTGAATACATCGTATGATAAGATTCGCTGATGACATTGTTATTATGTTGCCAAGTCAGAAGAAGAACCATCAAGAAGTACTGGAAGAAACGAAAGTACACTTGGAAGAACACAACATGAAAATAAACGAAACAAAAAACAAATTCATAATATGCGAAAGAAGCGCAACGCCGCAAAAGGAAAACATATTATTAAATAATTTAAAAAAATTGCAAGAGCTAAAGATGCGTTATATTTGGGCTGTATGTTAATGGAAGATGGGAAACCCGACAGAGAATTCAAACGCAAAATAATCCTAGCCAGATATCTTGCAAAAACGTGCATTATTCGCCGGTAAAAATGTGAGCACACAATTCAGAAAACGATTTATAAAAGTCTATATATTGAATACATGCGCTGTATGCGCGTGAATCCTGGATGGTAAATGAAGCAAATAAAAAAAGTTTGATGTAGCAGTGATGTGGTGTTGTGGACAAAAGATACTAAAGCTAAAATGTATGGAGAAGAAGAGCAACGAAGATGTCCTGATCGGTGAAAGACGGGAATTAATATAATAGAGACGTCGATCAAAGATGATGGGACAGACTGAGACACGATGATGAACAAATGATGGTGAAACCACGATGTACACTGTGCGGCGCAAGGGCCTACCCAAGTTAACTTGCCGATAACGCTAGGAGAAGACAATGAAAAATAGTATATAGCCGAATTTACTCGTGTAACCAGTCCTTCCATATTCGGTCAAGTATACTTGGCAATGTAAAGAAAGATTTAGCAATTTGGCCTTTAAGCATTGGTAAAATCCGAGGCAGGAAATAGCTGTCAACAGAATATGTATTGGCCACACGCTACGCACTCGTATCTACCGAGTGTCCAACCATGGTAAATATGTGAAATATGCCGTATAATTCTAACGGTCTATACCATATTGTTGTAATCTGCCAGAAATATACTAAATAACGTTGCAATCAGTTGAAAATAAGTATCCCGGCTGTAATGCACCTTCTCACCAACTTTATAATAAATGCTAAACTTCTCGTAATTATCTTTTGAGTAATTGATAATTCGAATTATAGCCTTTTATAGGTAGTAGATACTCGTAAAAAAAAGTACTTTATTAAATTCTTACAGAGCTGGGGAAGTATTAATGGACGTAGCTTTCACTAGGGATCTATTGAGAATATTTATTAGATCGTATCTTGGAAATTGGCGATTAAATATATATATATATATATATATATATATATATATATATATATATATAGCCAAATATATCACCATCAACGAACGACCATGTTATTATTTTGTATAACTGATATTATTATTATTAACGGCGATGGAAACGTGTAGGCGTTCTTTGTATTTCCTCTTCAGAGAGTCTACGGAAATGGATCGTTAGAAAAAAGTGCTCTATATATATATATATATGTATGTATATATATATAACGTTTTTGATAAGATATTATTTTAAAACTTTCTTGTTAGTCGGTTTCATTTATTATTTCGTTATATTTTATTGGTCGCGCCATTATCAATTATTTTATATAATTTATGTAACCGCATACTGTGCATCATTTGAGTTCTGTGTTAGTTCGAGCAGTGAAGTATATTTTCCTCTAATATTGTAAGCAATGCGTATACATACATATAAATATATATACATATATATACATACATATATATATATATATATATATATATATATATATATATGTATATATACATATTAAGTAAGTTTATTATATATATATATATACATGATATGTTGTGTACATGTATGAACTTTATGCTACGTATTATCATAATCGTTACTCTGATACACGGGTCTGAGGAGAGTAAATTACTGCGCCAATTAATAATATTACACACAACACACACACGCCACATATATATATATATATATATATATATATATGTATATTTATATAAATAATTTTCCGAAGAATCTTCCGCTAGCACATTGATAAGGGGGTCGCCCATTCTCACGATTTGGTTTTGTAGTTTTATTTTTTATTGTCTTGTTCATCGTGTTAACTTTTCTTACACACGTTTCACGATGATGACGTATGTTATTGATGTGGGTGAGTTTAGAGAATAATTCCATCTTTCTCATTTCTTTTAGTTATTTTATTCGTTCTATGTAATAAAGTCGTCTCTTCTTCCGTCTATAATAACGACATCCTCGCCCTATGCACGAGGCACCTCAGTTGTTGTTATTGATTATCGACGTTTACTGTTGGCTGCGCGAGTGTGGAAAAAGTTCATCGGCATTTTATCTGTTTTAAGAGCGTTCACGCGGTTTATTTACTTTCATTAATTTATTTACACACACACACACATATATATATATATGAATTAATTAAAATTTTTCCAATCGTCACTTATTATTATACGTATATATATATATATTTTTTTTTTTTCGAAATAGAAAATTGTCTATTACGTTTAATTTTTGTTTTTCGAAGATTCTCTAAAACTGTTCGCGCAGAAATCTTTCCCGCTCTTATTTATAACTTATATAAGATAATTACGCGGACGGAGCAAATCGGGTATTATGGCGACATTTACGAGGATTCTATCAGCCATGATCTTATCGGCTTATATCATCGGTGGTAAGTAAGCTTTCTATTTATTTTTGTTTCGACCGCTTCCGATTTTATCACTCGAATGCTGATCGAGTGCGCGTCAGTTATCGACGGAGCCGTTGAAGAAAATAAATACTATTCATCGGTACTTTTAGGGCCAAGCATGCGATGTAGTATGGCACGATGAATTAGTAGGAAAAATTATTCAACATTTGCCCCGGCAACTATTGTCGTTCGTCAGAGTCGTATATTCTTCTTCTTCATCCGCCATATCCATTACGAAGATCGGCGATCAACTCGGTTAAAATCTCTTCCGACACAGCAATCCGGTGTCGTCGTGGGTCTTCCAGTTGTGAATTTGGCGGACGGTCCAACCGATCACTTGCCGGCGATTTTTCCTTCTATAATAATAATTCGCAATATTTCGTACTTAGGTATTCTCTGAAGCTTCATTTCTCGAATAAAGATTAATAATTTCTTGGATACTCATTATTCACTTTATTAAGAACTTCTTTATTACTGAATTTTTCTACCCAAGGAATTTTTGATATCGTATTACCGACAGAAAATTCAAAGTTGTATACGTAAGAAACTACGTCAAATTTTTATCCTATTCAAACTGGAATACTACGTGGTAGTATTCTAGGTTCTATCTCGTACCTCTTGTATACGGATGATCTTCGATTAGCGGATGACACCACCGTTGATTCGTAAACAGAAACGCCAGGCGCTTTAGACCGACTTTCAAGATGGACGAAGAAGCGGGTGAATGTAACCTAAATAAGCATAAATCTGTTCACGTCGATTATGTTCTGAAAAAAAAAAGTTAATCCGCACACTCGTGTTTACATAAATAACCAGTAGGTAGATTAAGCAGAATAATTATTCAGCTAAATATCTCGAACTGCATATCCATTTAACGTGGAAACATCACGTGAGACAGGAGCGGAACAAATCCGAAGTCCGTCAAATGTGGAGACTGTTAGGAAGAAATTTACAATTCGATTTCTACAGTAGACGACTACTCTACTAGTCGATTATCAAACCCATCTGTACCTATGGGATCTAATTCTGGGGATACGTAAAGTCCCCTAACAGAATGGTTATTCAGCGTAGTCGAAATAAAGTGTTGTGCGTGCAACGGTCGGTATCAGAGAAACGAGGATCTACATGCAGATCTAAATCTGAAGTGGTTAGACGAGCGGGCGGTCATTTTTGACTTGCCCATCAAGCTTGAAAAACGACTGTATAAACATACGAATATCGAGACAACCTATTTGCAGGACACTGACAGATGTTCGAAGCCTTAAACCGATTAAGACTAAATTAACTAAGTAAACGATACATATATAAATAATGGAAATTAGTTAATGAAAACTAATATTGTAAATATGTTTAATTACTAATTAGACATATATATATATATATATATATATATATATATATATATATATATATATATATATATAATTTAAACATTGGTTTAAGTTTGCGGTACACATTTATATGTGTAAAAAAAGGATTATAATTAGACTCCTTTTTGATTTTTAGACTTTCATTACATTCTCGTCTTCGTTCATCTACAAAACCAGTTTTTGTTTTTTTTTTTTAAATTTTAATGGGCATAGGATTTTTTCACCCAGGATTGGTGACCAACAGTTGCAGTTGAGTTATTATTCGAAGTCTGATGGTAGTTGCTATATATTCGATTCGGGACATAGATCACCCAACCGTGTTCAGAAAAAAAAGGCGATTTTTTTAAACAATCATATTTCGATAGAAATGACCAGTAGCTTAAATTTTTGTTACGAAAACTAAACTTTTTTGGAGGAAATCAAAAATTCCGAAAAACTAGTTTTAACTAGAAATGTCGACACTGCCGCTATCTGTTGAAACAATGCGAATCTTACTCTAATTTTGTTTCTATCAAAATAGGATTTTTAACATGGTCTAGTGATGATACTCTACCTGTAGGTGCCTTTGTAAGGTGGCTTCAATGCAATCTTCAGTCCAGCATTTTTTATCATATTTTGTATATTTAATAATGGGTTAGTGGAAGACGAGTATATAATGGAACCGTAGCGGAATCTCGACTAGTTATGATCGTTGTATATTCAAAGTAATGAAGAGCTTCTAGTTTCAAAGGTTTTTTTTTTCCTTTATTTTTAATTGAGTTTAGGTTATAAAACCATTACTACTCGTTGTACATATAAATTTATATAAACTAAACGCTAACGCTAACAAATGAGTTATAAAATAGAAAGATAAATAACTAAACTAAGACATATAAGGAAAATACACTATACGAGGATGTAAAGGTTACATAATAATATTGGATTTATATATATATAAGAGGCCATATTAACACAAGAGGATTATTTGAGCATATATGCAATAGAGTACGGAGGGAAGATGTAATAATATCTTGATTAGGGTTTCTCTGTGTGTACTATATAGATTACATGAAAAAATGATATGATTAATATCTGCCGTCAAACCACAGGACTGGCAAGTACTGGAACTAACCAGCCCTCAAAGTTCTTATACATCGTATCATGATGTTAATTAATGGCTAGCATTAAGTGCAATTACGTGATAACGTCAGGTTATTTTAATGTCGAAATACTCGAGAAAGTTATAGTTCGTTATATGTTGTAAATTCGACTTACTGATGATTAGTTTTAATATAACTTGGATTTTCTTAATATTACGTACATAGTTTTTCAACGAAATTAACTCTTCGCCTGTAGTTGTGTTCCACTCCTGTAGAGATGATCTAACCATTTCCATAGCAGGCTTTAAGTGTAATGAAGGTTAACTGTTCTTACGATAAGTTTAAGATTGTTCGCAAATAGATAAGGGAATATAATTACCTAATTTTCTAAAATTGCTGGTAATTTGAACAAATTGATCCTTTAAATTTTGTCTTTAGGACTAGTCGAATTACTCTGTATCTCTATATCGTACGTTTTCCGTATCCATTTTTCAGCGGAAAAGTCCGTTCTCTTTTCTAAATACCGCAGTAATCGAGTTCTTCCATCAGTTTGCCCCTGTAGCGCAAATAAGATTTATACGATGACGGATCAGTGGACTGTTAGATTTCAAAATGGGAATAATTGGCCATCGTTTAGATTTAATTAAAATTGTTTGACAGGTATTTCTTCATATACGGAGGCAGTTTGAGAAATAATGCTTCATAAATCGTTTTTTTTTTTTTAATGTTAATTTTCTGTGAAAAGTCTATAACAGTTTTCTCGATAGGCTGACTCAATTTGTAGTACTTTTCGTTTCTTTTTTATAAGCTGAGAATATATGTTTTTATTATCCGATGACAATTCCGAAAAAAAAAAATTAATCAAGATATTAGCGCTTTCTTCTTTGAATTTCGGATAACACGTGCGGACTCTTTCAATGTTACAATTGGTGCCGGCCTATTAATTGTGTTTAAAATGCTAATTTTCCACCGAACGTGCGGTATGCTCAGAAATGAATTACAGCTTTTTCGTTTATTTCATTTAATAATTGAACTTAAGCTGGCTAAGTCTGCATACTACTGTCTCCTCAGCACACTGTTGCGGTTATATTTACTTCACGCTTCTTCTAGGGAATATTGTGCGTTGTTACGAATTATATCGTCTTGTAGAATCGATTTCGCCGCTGCTTCAATTACGGATTATTAAAGTTATCAACATCGACGTTAACAAGATCGGTATCGAAATGGTTACCGATATTTACCCCGTTCTTTTTTTTATTTTTTTTTATTTTTATTTTTTTATTTGCTTTATTTATAGACGTTCGATTACTAAGATCATTTGCGTCTAAGGGTAGGGTTATATGGCATTAATTAATCCGGTTTCTGCGAGAAATTTTAATAATATATCTATTTTTTGAGGGTTATCCTATAGTATTTCTCCTAGTGAACTGGTTGATGTATTGTAAGGGTTTCGATGGTTTGCATCACATTCCAGTAGTATGTAGTGTATTGTTATTGGAGTACTACATGTTGGGCATTGTGTATTGTTCAGTAGGTATTGCGATGTAAGTAGGGTGTGGCCTATTCTTAATCTTCGTTGCGCTTTTTATTTTGTTCTGTGGTTTTCCAGTAGCGCACTGGGTCTCCCAGTATGTAAAGCGTTGACACTTTATGTTATGATTGAGCAGAGATCATTTGTGAGTGCAGATGTTTTAATTTTTTTTTTTTTTTGATTTTGTTCTGGTGGCTTTTATTTCATTTCCTGTAATTCGCGAGTGCGCTGGAATCTAAAGGAACACTATTTGATTTATTTTCTGTATGAGTTTACGGATGATGAATTTTATATTTACAATATCTAAGTTAGTGTTTTTAATCAGTTTCCGAATCTGTTGTAGAGCGAATATTGAGTGTCGGAGCGTATTATTTTTTGTCTTTTTCTTTGACTATATTTTTTAACGCTTTGTATATAGCTGTTAATTGTATACATACAGATGTCCCATTAGGTAAAAGTGTTATTGTGCTTTTTTGTATTGTTACTGTGTATTCTATTTCTCGGATAGAGTGTTCACTGTAGCGTTAACCATCGAAATTTAAGAAAACACTCTGAAAAATGGAATTAAGTCATTGTTTTAGCGTCGATGCAAATAAATTTGCACGAAGTAACTCTTTTCAAATATTTTCCTTTTCCTTTTAGTTTTATTACATCGGCCGCATAACGCACTGCGCGCGTTGATATGCCTCGGTAAGAGAAACAATTTCGGCAACTGAATATATCAGTCGATTCATTAATATGACAATTCGTCGTTGGGAAGGGGTAAATAAATATTGCGGATAGCTAGTTGACGGTAAGGGGGTGATAGAACTAAATATTGACAATTGCATTGTGTAAAAATCGATCGCAGTTTGTTTATTATTCGTATTGGCCGATAAAAATTCCTATCCCACCTCGTACGATAATTATTTGACGTCGGATTTTTGATTCCGTTGACTGTAAGCGCTGGATGTTAGCTGGCTTAGCCGTGTCATATATAGTTCAATGTCATAAGTAAAAATTCGGTTATACTTCGTATAATGATAGTTTGTTCTTAAAAAGACAATACAACAGACCATATGGCTATTTTAAATTTTATTACTAACGCGTTGACTCCAGGTAATTTTTTTGTCGAGACGCAAACCTAGGTATTAAAACAGTTTGTAGTGTTTTAACGATCGAAGGTGTGTGTTTCTTCTTGCGAAGAGATTACGATCTGTTTTTTTGCTGTTAAATTGTTCTACAGGCGATTCCGATGAAGAATAAAGTTATTAGATTTTCAGCTATTTCGTGTTAGTCAGTTTTTTTTAATTCGTATTTTCCTACAATGATCATTAATAACAGAGTGAACCGATATCAACTCGATAAATACCGATCGGCCGAATTAGCGGTATATCAGATAAACAATTCTCGCGCGCGCAGACGACAACTCATTATTGTCGCGGGTTAATGTTCGAATTTTATCATACTCAATTTAAGGAGTCTTTTCAATCGCAGTGCCCCCACTTTTAAATTTTTATAATAAGAGACGTTTAATCGACGTAGAATGTTTCAATTCTAAACATATTTGTATGCCATATTAAAAATTATGCAGACTTCTTTAAAAAAAAAAACAAAAAAACCTGTATTACACGCGAAATACTATATTTTCCCATCCTCCAGTAGTTTTCTTTAATTATATTTTCATGAAACATAGAGTGTATAATTTCGTTTTAAATATTATAACGTGTTATACTTAAACGGTTTAAGATCATTTTTATATGTATCGTCTAATTAGTCGATTCTTAATTTCTGCTTTCGATCATTTCTGTCCGACTGAATAAAAAGCACTATAGGACGTAGAGTTAATTAAAAGCTAAACCGATACGATACTCCGGGGGATTCCTCAAATCGTTTAACGCGTTATTAAGATGTTAGTAAATATTATAAGCACCGATTATAGTTCCCCCCCTCGATAGTGTCTTGTTTATAACTCATTCAGCGAGGAAAGGTCCGCTACTGATCAATACCGGGCGATATTCGGGAGTAAACAACTCCGTCCGGCAAACGAACTGTATTTTCCTCCACTAGTACGCAAATGTCCCGGCAGTTTTAATAACGCAGGTATATTAACAAATGGAATTAATAGTTAATCAACGAAAAATAGATAGGTACCTATTATGTTGAGGATCGCTCGGACGGACGAATAGACGAAGCACACGATAAACAACAAAAGTGACGTATGTAATAAGTATCATTAAGTAAACGGAGATCGTACGGATAACGTGACTAGAGACGAAGACACCGTAACATTATTGAGGTGCAAACGAGCCTTAGAACGACCAACGTAACGATGGACGGATGTCATTTGGAAGTTCGGAGGCTGAGAAGAAGCTCAAGATCGTAGTATCTGGAAAAAATTAGGACAGGCCTTCGTGCAGCAACGGATTGATAAGAAGTATTCTCATCTATCTTATTTAACCGTTAACTAGTAACGTACGTCTCGGAGACGTATAAGTGGGTTTTTTTATTTTTTTTTTTATTTTTACACATTTCGTACTTCAGCGCCACTTCTCAAAAGAAGCTTTCAGTATATGCCTAACTTTGTTGTAAACGATGCATTTTTATTGTCTAGTGAATAATCGTAATTAAAAGTAACAACGTCTGCCTATTACTTGAAGTGTTATATTTGTATTCATCGTATAGAGACGTATATTACCCGAAACGTTTTTTTTCTTACTACGTGCGATGTACCTAATCGATAATTGCAATTTTTGTGTTTAAATTAATTCAAGTTGCGAATGAATTTAAAAGAACGAATTTAATAGCAATAAGAGGAAAATACCGCCTGATTTCCTAGCAAATGAAACAAGAGAAAACACTCGTGTCCTACGTGCCAGAACAAAGTCAAGCAGTCAACTTGATATCGTCCACGCACGATACAAAATTTACCGACCTCTCCAATAATAAATCAGATATAATTGGTTTTTACAACTCCACAGCATCAGGGATGGATAATTCGGACAAATTTATCGCAAACTATTCACCAAATAGACCCATCATGATAAGACACCTGTAATGCGCCACGTTTTGAATTCATCAATTCACCGGCGAACGGTTTAATAAAAAGCAAATACAGCGTCGTTTGACCATTCCAAACCATTCCGAATGAATCTAAAAAAGAAAACACAAAAAAAAAAAAAACCACACACGATATATTATCGGGATCATGAAGAATCGTTGTAGTGCCTTTGAGTAAATTTGTGACGAGTTTCCAAAGAATCAAAGACACGCCGATATTGTAGCCTGCGTATAAATACACGAAATGTGAAAATCCTCCTAGACTGCTCAAGAAAAGTATGCAATAAAAAAAAATATTCTTCCACTATTCATTTACACGATGAATATTTCAATTATATCGCGAACATTCAAATAAAACATAATTTTGTTTAATATTTTTATTCGGTTTTATTAATTTCTATGTACTGTATGTCTAAAAAATAAATTTTCGCCGAATAAAATATATTTAATTCGTTTATTACGTATTAATTTTATTAAATATTGTATTCGTAAAATAAAATTTCATTCGATAAATCATATTTCGTTTATATACGTTCATTCATTAAATATCGCATGTCTAAAATCGATTTTTGTTATGTACACGTCCTAAAGAAGTACATTATCTGCAACTGGCAAAATACACGTGTTACCGGTTGAGGGTTAATTCTATATTATTTTTTTCCACCAGTAAAACCCTCAGCGTAGCATAAAAAAAAAAAAAAAGAAAAAAAAAATTATATAAAAAGTAAATATATACATTTTTTTATGTAGATGACGTTGTTATCGGTCAATCGAGAAGTCCGCCGAAGCGTTTAGATGTATGCACGAAGAACACTTGCTATCATAATGGCGTTTGTGTACAAACTACAATCGAACCCGGTTACAAGTGTCGATGTTCCGGTACCGGCTATTACGGTGAAAGATGTCAAAACGGTTAGTTATTTCACCGTATTTAATATTATAAATCAATCGAAATAATCGATAAATAAATAACTGAATAAAGACTTTTTCAACGGTTAAAAACGATACGTTACACTCGATATTTGATCATCGTTTTAATATTAACGGAGGAACGTTAAATAGTTATTTAATTATTACGTTTCCTCTTTCAGTTTTTTTCTTTTTTTTTTTTTTTTTTGTTTTTAATAAAAAAAAATAACCGCTATTTTTTTTTTTAAATAGTCACCAGTTATCTAAGAGGAAAATATTCAAGAACTGAAAAACGTGAAATTAATTTTAAACGAACACAGACGTAATCATAATATAACGTAGCGATTTGTGTCGTTAATAAAATAATGGGAAAGAACGGATAACGAGAATACATTTTAAGTGTCTAGGATAATTTAATAATATATATATATATATATATATATCTATTGAGAAGAAATGGAATGATCGGACACTTGATTAGACATTCGGAATAGATGGACGACCTTAATTCGAAGAAATGAGGAACGAAAGACGAATTAGATCTAGAATATGATACACGGATTCGATAAAATAACTCTAATAGCACGTGCTTGCTCTCGACAACAGATCTAACATGGTCAAACTAACCCACCGACCATAAGGTTAAGGAGAGAAAGAAGATATGTATATAAATCCGAACAGGACAACTTAAAACCATGGTATTTGAATTTTTCAATTTTTTTTTCGTTTCTGATTTCTTCTTTATCCGAAACTAACGCATTCGCTGTTGATATTGTTTTTTCCATTCTTCGGTCTACTTTTTGCCTGTACCCAATTCCGACTGAATTTGCCGCATTCCGCTAGTTACTCTTTATCAAGGAATCACGAGCTTCCATGTCTCTCGGTTCAATGCTAGTTTCGTTCAAATCACTAACTCCTCTTCACATTTCCCTTTGTTCTTCAGATTCTGCCCGTAAGTAAATATTCGTTTAATAAGCCTTGTTGGGGGTACCCACCGATCATAAGGTTGAGGAGAGAAAGAAGATATATATATAAATCCGAACAGGACAACTTAAAACCATGGTATTTGAATTTTTCAATTTTTTTTTCGTTTCTGATTTCTTCTTTATCCGAAACTAACGCATTCGCTGTCGATCTTGTTTTTTCCATTATTCGGTCTACTTTTTGCCTGTACCCAATTCCGACTGAATTTGCCGCATTCCGCTAGTTACTCTTTATCAAGAGATCACGAGCTTCCATGTCTCTCGGTTCAATGCTAGTTTCGTTCAAATCACTAACTCCTCGTTACATTTCCCTTTGTTCTTCAGATTCTGCCCGTAAGTAAATATTCGTTTAAAAAGCCTTGTTGTTCGATCGCTTTACGTGACCATAAAACCTAATGATGATGATGATGATATTGTATGTCTTCAATTAGCTTAGATGTCCACATCCAAGTTTCGTAGCCATATTATCGCCACGTCTGATGCTGCTCGAATATCCTTCCAACCGCCCTTAAGGACTCTACGTGTGGGTATACGTTGAGGATGTGATCCATTGTCTGATCTCCTAATTGACAGTCGCAGGATGAATCATCTTTAAAACCCCACTTCACAAGCCTATGACCACTACGATCATGGCGTGTTCCTACACGATTTAAACGCACCCAGCATTTCCGCTCTAGGTCAAAACCGGGTGGCCTGTAATTCGGTGCGTCTATCGTACCGTATCGGTCTGGGTTCTTATGGCCCCATTCTGCTTTCCAGGATGCAACTACGTCAAAACCATCTGGTATGAGTTTTGCGGATAAACTGTGAGCAGGTATAGTACACTACAAAAACATTCGAGGCTACAATGTGTCGTGACAACAAAGCGATTACAATCAGTTTCCCCGGGTGTGTGTGTTTATGCTAATGCCGTATTATGATTGCCTTGTACGGTACAACAAAATGTGTATAGGAAAGTAGTCGCCTACCTCCAATACGGAGACGGCACTTAATAATGATGAAAAATCTATTGCTTATATGTACATATATACACCACACACACGCATATATATATATATATATATATATATATATATATATATATATATATATATATATATATATATATTAGGTGATAGACATAACCGACTTATAACTAGTGACTAATGACTAATCCAGTTTTATTAAATAACCGACTAATTTGGTTTTTCCAAAATAACCGAGTAAATCAGTCGTAAATATATATATTTTTTAATCTGTTTATGAATTTAAGCAATTGATAATTTTTTTCTTTATACACGATGTTTACACATATTGCAAAGATGTATTTTTTTCCATATAAGTAAATTTAGTGTTTTATTTAATTTTTGTACATCATACGATAAGAAGTGTATTATGCGCTTTAGAATAAACAACCGACTACTTTTAAATCGGATGACGTAAATCCGATTGAATTTGGTTGCATTTCGACTAATATCTGTTAGTAGGTTCTATAATTCGGTTATTTTGATTCGATTGAACGAGATAATCACATTTCGATAGAAATATTCTGTTTTTTTTTGTGTGTGTTTTTTTACCGGGTTTATCGAAATTTACTTCGGATTTAATAATAAGAATTTAAAAGTAAATAATTATAATTCGATTTAAATAATTTAAGGATATGAAACGTATAAAATCATTAGTAGGTTTCACTAGAACCAATTGAAAATTAGTCGGATTTTGTATACGCCGATTCTTAGTTATATTTTTACCAGAATGAATTATTGATTTTGTAAAACACCCGATTATATATACTCGTGTTGTATCAAAATATATTCGATTTATTGTTGTAGTTCTAAAATCTGTGTAGGGATATTTTCCTCCATTCCGTGTTCACATTGTAATGATATAGAATTAAAGTAAATCTGACTAAATACAAAACCGTTACTAATTAGTCAGTTATGTGAAGTAATGTCGTCACTAATATATATATATATATATATATATATATATATATATATATGTACATATTTGTTTGTGGGTTATAAGTTATAAACAGAAATGAGCGATGCAACGACGGACAATATTTATTTAGACAGTTCCGCTATTTACTACAATTTCATCACAAAGACAACCACGAAGAATATTTTAAAATGGATTAACCGAAGTTTCTTCTTCGATATGTTCATGGAATTATAAAACGATTTCTACCGATGCATTATTTGTTGCGTGTAAAATAATAATACCGCTGGATTTATAAATTGAGAAAAAAATCGAATATAATTTCATTAAAAATTGAACATATAATGACGGATTAGATCGATCGAAACATGATTAAAATCCAGCGAAGCCAAGACGAAATAGCAGATGGGATAGCCAGATGAAAAGTCGGTTCACCTATCGCCTTATTTCGTCATTATACGATTACGGACTTATTTAATATACTTTATCACCGAAACGATTATCGATCACTGTGGCCGTAACGTATATTTGCATAAATTTAAGTTTAAAAGTACCAAATCATGCGAAATCTGCGGAAGCCATGGAAATATGGAACATATCATTTTCGAATGTAAACGTATAGTAGAAATTATATCGTCCATAATTTTGTTCTGGTAATGTGGCAAAATGTGGCACGTACTAGCCGATATTACACGCACACACACACACATATATATATGTTCTCATTAATCGGTTATCTCAAGGGGACATAATGACTCGATTCCGACGATTATGTAACCAAGTACCAGCCATCGGCCGGATAAATCACAAATGTTTTAAATGTGCTTTATCCGCTCATTTAAACCGTCCTCTTTTCCCACAGTAAACAAAATTAATATCAACACCGAATACACGGGCGTGCTTCAAATTCGAACCTAGACCCTTTTTCGCCACCCGTAACGAGTGTCAAACTCTCTGCTGGATGTATGTTTCCGTCAGTTTTATTACTTGTAGATGGAACATCTTGTCATAAGACAAGTCTTGTAACTATTGAAAAACTACACTTCGTACGAAATGAGATTTAAAATGTGACATCATCAATAAGTGACGTCAGTTTTTTGCGTAAAAAAGGAGAGCCAACAACAACGAAGAAATAAAATCGTCTCCATATGTTTTAAGTGGTCATGGTGAGTTAGCCGTATCGACATCACATTTTACTCGCCGAATAAAACTAGCACTATCTATAGGGAATATGTCTATCTATCTATCTATATATATATATATATATATATATATATATATATATATATATATATATATATATATATATATATATATATATATATATATATCGCTCTGTTAGGCGTATCGACATCACATTTTACTCGCCGAATAAAACTAGCACTATCTATAGGGAATATGTCTATCTATCTATATATATATATATATATCGCTCTTTATTTACAATTACAAATAAAGATGTTCTTAGGCATTTTAAATAATTCGATACTAAGAATATTTTGTTTTATGTACCGATAAATATTTATGCATATATATATATATATATATATATATATATATATATATATATATATATATATATATATGTTAGGACGTTAATTAATAAATTAAAGACAAAATTATTTACTTATCGCTCAAACAGGCAGTTTTGTAAAATGCGCAATTATGATCTTTATTACTCTAAAATAATTCATACCGTCTCGTTTCACTGCTTTTCGAGACTTATAATAATTATTTAATTATTTAATTATTTATAAATTTAATAATCGTAGACCTTTATAATTTTAATTTCTTTTGCCAGCCCGACGTTCCATTGGAGCTAACCATTTCTTTCATCTACTTGAATCACAACAGCTGAATTACTGAATCTTTCACAACAATCAACTAACTCTAATTTTATTTCAGGGATCCGTACCCAATCTTAATCATACTACCGCTACTTTTTCTAAGTCTATGTAGCACTGTTGAAAATAAATCGTATATTTGCTTATAACATATAAAAAATGTAAATGCATATTTACACTCACAATGCATGCTTATTGAACATAATTTCAATTTTTCCCACAAAACTTATATCTTGTCAACGGATTTAGTTCGCTTATGTTATTCGCACTTTATTATTTTATATTTGTACATTCATTCTCACATTTGCAGTCTCATTTACCTCTTCTAATGACAGGTACGTTCGCTAATATTCACTTTCATTATTATTATATATATATATATTCAATACAACGCTGCCCATTTCAGTTAACTGTTTATCCTCCAATCATAACCCAATATTTATAATCGTCAAAACTGGCAACATACTGCAACAACCAGTAGGTAAAACATTTAATTTTAAAAATACGAACTGGAATTTCTTTTAGCGTCATATTTTTGATAATATAAACTTAAACCTACCTATTTCTGATACTGACAACATTGACCACTGTCCCACCACTCTGACGAACTTGATTCATGAAGCTATTGCCCTTTCTGTTCTTATCAAGTAGAATGTTTCCCCTATATCTTCGATCCCTTTATATATAACTTCCATAATTAAAATCAAAAATATTGTCAGAAAATCCTATACTAAAAGTCGTTCGCGTACTTATTCACAAAATATTAAGAAATTATTGAATCAACTTTCGATTTTAGTTCGATATTTACTAAATAAACATAATAACGAAAAGTTTAGTAAAATAATTTCTAATCTTTCTGTTAAAAATAATAGCCTTTGGAAGATATGTAAACAATATACACAACATCATGAAGCACTTCCCCCAATTCATGATCCTCATACTAACACATATGCATATAATAATACCCATAAAGCAGAATTGCTTGCTGCACGCTACCTTGAGGTTCACAGCAGAAATATCCATTTAGCTTCAAGCTATCAGAAGAACAAAGTACATAAAGTTATCAGCAGATTTATCGCATCACCTCAGATAACAACTAATATTAAATTAACTTCTCCCAAAGAAGTTTTTACACGTGTAAAATCAACAAAGAAGAAAAACTCGGTAGGTCACGATGGTATCCAATCTACTGTCATTAAAATGCTACCTCAAAAAGCCATCGTCCAGTTAACTAATTTTATTAATGCAATGTTTAAATTTGGGTACTTCCCTTCCAGTTGGAAAATGGCTTTTCATTATTTTTTATAACTATTTTCGCAGTCGATATTCATAATTAGATACAACAATTTCGGAATAACCGCGTACAAAAAAAAAACGATTTATTAATAAACGTTCTGATGATGGGCACGGCATGTTGCTACTCGGGTTTGTTAATATATCGTTTTACTTTTATTAATAAATCGGATTTTTTCTTTTTTTCACGCGGTTATTCCGAAATTGTTGTATCTAATTTATTATTATAATATTTATTTTATAATTTATAATAATAAATAATTCAATTTAATATTTGTTTAATGTCCGATTATTAGACAGACTAAATTAAAGGTTTAAAGAAAAACTTCCGACTAGATTTTGTATTGTTATTATTATTTTAAAATAAGTTTAAACGGAAATTTGTATAATATATATCTAGCAGTTATCGTAAATATAATACATATTTCTAAAGTCGGATAATTTTACTACTACTCGCTCAACTAAAGAAAGCTACTTCGATTTTCAATTATTTTTTTATAATTACATCAATCAGATCGTAATGACGAAAGCCAGTAACTTCGATTACAACATAACGTGCGAATTCAATAAACTAACACATATAAAATTGAAAATACAACTAAATATAAATCCTGGAAGTTTTGAAAATTTTTTCCCCATAATATTATATTTCAGTTAATTTAGTATTTTATTTAAGATGTAAATATGTCTGTGCTATGCATGTCTAAAAAAAATAAGAAGTTTAAGTTTTTTATTTTTCTTTTTTACGTAACAAACACAAGTTTGACTGTTATTTCGTCGCCTTCATACCACCCACGGAACAACGCTTTTATATATGTACATCGTTCTCCTTTTTCTTCCTTTGGATGTATGCATGCATATGTATATATACCACCCACAGAACAACCCTTTTATATATGTACATCGTTCTACCTTTCTCTCTCTTTGGATGTATGCATGCATATATTATATATATATATATATATATATATATATATATATATATATATATATATATATATATATATTTGTATATTCAAAATCCTGTGAAACAAATACTATTAGAATGATTGAATATAAATTAGGGAATTCAGCAAATGAAGTTTATTACAACTTCTGGCAAATTAATTAGGAGGCGCCAAATCCTTTAGCCACCGAATTTGCAAACTATATATTTGCAAATTACGTTTCCCATACTGCTCCCTTCCCTCCACAGATATGGGCGTCTGTTCCTACAACAAGCCCAAAAACAACAAACGGACCTAAGTCGTTTCATTCTGATTATAATCGTCAATTCCATCACGTATCTCCTTCTGTTAACGCTGTATTACAAGTCCTAAAAGAAATTCAATCAGAATCGGAGGTGAAAATAAGGGAATTCGAACAAATGGGAGCGGTACCGGATTATCAGCCGCTTCCACAAAGAAAGTCGGAAATCGAACGGCAAAATTTTTGTACTACTCACTATCAAAGGTTAGTGTTAGGTGAAATAAATAAATTGCAATATATTACAATTATGGGTGAAAGATTTCATGGCCGAAATTTAAATGATGGTAGTTAGTAATTAATTATTTCGTAGCGTGATAATATTAAAATAAATAAACGAAAGTATTTTCGTTTTTCAAAATCCGAGCTATTTAAAATAATGTTTTCCTACTGTAAAAGCAAAAAATATACTTAATGTGATAAGAAAACTTTTGTTCCATAATTCCTATATAGCGCAATGAACTGATTTCACCTGTCTATTATCTCTGGTAATGATTGATACAAAACGCCTGCCTACCCATTTCAGACTTCCTTTGTGGTAGCGCTTGATAGTTCGGATTCGCTTGTATTTTATGGAAATCTCTAATCTTGATCTCTGATTCGGGCTGTATCTCATTTATTACATGTAGAACAGACGTAATAGAAGGAGATGCATGTTAAAACTGACGATTATAGTAGGAATGGAATGATTCGGACTCACTTGTTGTTCTTAGATTCGTCGATGACTCAGAGGCCCACATCTGAGAAGAAAAAAGCAACGTATGGGAAATATAATTAGGGAATATATAATCTGTAAATACCCTCATGGTTGAAGAATTTGGTGATTGCCTAGCTATCTGCCAGAAACCGCAGTAAACTTAACTTAAAGACAGGAATGCCAGGCCAAAAAATCGTTTTAACCGCCGTCTCACTTCTAAATACGTCATATAATCGTTTCTTAAATTTCTGACTCAACTATTTTTCTATACCACGATTGACCCAGGTGGAACCGGCAACCGTATATTTTGCACTCCGGGAAAATTATCTTCTCGAAATCTAATGTAATTTTTCTTGAATTGAGATTGATGTTCATCGACAACACAATTTTGGATACATTGCTGTGTACGTTCCTTGCCCTTTTTCTGGTAGAAAACAATACACCAACGGAATATGCCAATAATTTTTGTATCCATGCATTGTGTTTAAGAAACTTTTCGGTCGATATTTGAATGTACCATCGACAATAATGTCTACTGTCGAATCTTCCAAGATTTTTATGTTTGCGCAACACGTGACGATGCACATATTTTAATTATCTTAACGATTGAAATTAATGAATATTAAAGGATGTATTTCATTTCGTTAAACATTTTTGAGATTTAATAAATAAAAAATATTTAATGCGATTATTATTAAAGATTGTCAATTATGACGTCTAATCTATTTGTTATTAAGTTGACTTACTTTGCATAATTTTGATTTATCGATATGTTGACAGTGCTGTAATAGTTACTTTGATTATTTCATTATGTAAATAATAATATAAGTAAACTTTTGATTATTATCGGAATTAGTTTTATTTTTTGAATATATTGAGTAAATGAATCATTTATATCGATCGCTGGAGGTTAATGATATTTGGAAATATAATAGAAACACAATGAAAGTTACATTTTGATTTATATTCTGAATGTCCACACTTTTTTATGTAGGTATACTTTAATTACTTTCAGAATTTAATTCATCGTATATTGTGTGTTTTATTTGGCTATAATATAAAGTTTTCAACTTGCAGTTAAAAGTTTTTTAACTGATGTTTTAAATATTTAAAAATGAAAATGAATTACTCTTTTTTAGGCTGTGCATCTCCTATACAGCAGATTAATCATAATTAACGCTTTGTAATTTATAATTTCATTTCCCTTGTCAGAAAATACATTATTTTAAATGTTAATATACATATATACTTTTGTCGTATTGTGTAAATTATAATCTACTATGTGAATAATCCAGTTATTATTTTTTTTCTAAGTTAAATAACTCGTTTTACCAAAAACATTAAAATAATGTATAATGTTAATAAATTTTATAATTATTTCCTTAACACATAAAATAAACAAAATCATGTTCATATTTTATATAACATACAATAATAATAAAAACAAATATAATTTAAAAAATGAAGTATGCTTTATAAATCTATAATAATACCGAACATAACATGTAGTATTAATATTTATTATAGTAAGTTAAAAACTAAATTATGGTTATTAAAATGATTAAACAATATCACAATGCGTACGTTCAGAATTATTGATTAACATATAAATATTTCCCAAATTTAAACGAAAAGAATTTATCGCTGGTCATTAAATATACTTAAAAAGATTTGGTACAGCTGAAACTGAAAACTGTATTATATATAACCTTTAGGATACGGTTTATTATGTTTATTGTGTATTACAAGAATGTTATTTTAAAGAGATTGTATTACATTATAGTATTAGAGAGCTGGTAAGTGATAAATTTAGAATTTACATTACTTATCATAAAATTGCATATTTCAACGGGCATTTACTTTAATAAGAAAGAGAGCGCTTATACAGAGTATAACTTCATCTTTCACATGTTGTGTTGTCTCGAAATTATTTTTCCTATCTGAAGAAAACATTCTTATATGATACATATTCAAACTTCTATTGTTATATTTTAAACTGTAATTAGTAATATTTCAGTCACATGAATTACAATTAATTGTTTTTTATATATTACGCGTGGTCTGTTTTTATATAACGTTAGGTATTCTTTTAAAATATCGGAATGAGTGAAAAAAGGGCAAAATATTGGTTTATTATATAGAAAACAATATAAATAACCTTTCAACTTTTTATTCTTATAATATATTTGATAGACGAATAATTTATATTGATCCTTGAAAATTATTGGACTAATGTTATTTAAAAATATAATAAATGAATAATTTTTTGATTTTTTCTACTACGTTGTTTGAAAATGAATGGTCAAATGCTAATGACAAAAATTCATAGTGAAAAAACATCAATGAACGTGTAGCTATGCAAAAATTATTTTGAAATTGTGAATTTTTGAAAATTCGTCGCGACTTTATTGTTATCATCTCAGCTTCGTGTACACACTTTTTAAACACGGCATAAGTTCGTCTTCTTTTAAACAATCAATATAAAATAGAGGTAAAGACGTACACAGCGCACAGAAAAAATAGCCGTTGTTGTTATTCGTCTGTTAATTATTACAAAAGGTAAATGTACTGTGCCAACTTATATTTATTTTATTCAAATTTTGTACACTGGATACAAATCATACTTATTAAAAACAATTACATATTTGGAAATGAATTTGTGAATTTGGCTTTTTCCTCAAAATAATGTTTTAGTAGATTAGAAAATATTTTTGTAACATCCCGGTACCTTAAATCGAAACGGTATATAATATATTAATTATATTTACCAACACATTTGCAATAAAGAACAAATTTGCAAGTTTGTAGCATTCGCCCGGTAAGGTACATACAATTGGGCTGAAACTTTCAATGTAAATTTACATATGTATCAAGAAAAAGATTATGAAAGAACAAACTGAGATTTCTAAAATTTTAGGGGATGTTTGGATTCAGGACCAAGATTTTCAAAGTTCGTTATTTCCATACGGGTTATTTTAAATTAATCAATACATTATATGTATGTACAAAATTCTATCCAAAATTCATTAGGGCCATTGCCAAGATGTCTGAAAAAAATATATATATACGAAATATATATATATATATAAATACAAGAATCATTCATTTACATATATAAGATGTATAACTAACGCAATTTTATTTAATACGTTTCTACCTATCACGGAGTTATTAGGGTCATAATTCAAATATCTGATACAAGCAAAAATAAAAATTATTCACATTTTTATAATATAAGTAGAAGTAGAAAACTTTAAATACGCTTAATGTTTTCGCTCGTGTGTGTTAACGTTCGATTACGATAATAGTACGTCTTCTAACATTCGATTATTCTTCGCTCGTTGCATCAAACCTGCGTGTCGTTATAATAATCGTTTATCGGCTCGGGTAAGATCGTTTCATTTACTAGATAGATAACATAATTAAAACGGCACGTGCCGTCGTTCATCATGACGAGCACACAGCCAACGTATAGTGATATTATTCAAACTGAAATCTTTCCTACTCGCGATCAAGCTATTATTCTACATGCGGTAGACAACATTAAGTTCGTAGAATATATCACCGCTCTCAGCGAAATTATTCATCCATCTAATATTATTTTCTCCTCTCGAATATCGAACAATCGTATTTGTGTATATTTAAAATCAAAAGAAATTGTTAATAACCTCGTTCAAAATCACTCTACTATTTCGGTTAACAATTTACTCGTTCGTGTCCGTAAGTTAATTAATCCATCTAAACGACTGGTCATTTCAAATGTTTCCCCGCATATCCCCCATATTGTAATTGAAAAAGCTCTAATTTCGTCTAATTTTAATTTAACCTCTCCAATCTCCTTTATGAAAGCTGGACTTAACGATAATGATTTTAAACATATTAAAAGTTTTAGACGTCAGGTGTATATACAACCGACTAATGATGATATGGACAATGTCCCTGAATCATTAAGTGTCAACTACGATAATGAGTCCTTTAGAATATTCTTATCAACAGATGAGCGGTGGTGTAGCTCATGTAAAACGAAGGATCATTCTAATAATAACTGTCCAGAAAGAGGGGAAAGAGAACAAATGGAAGCGGTTGAATTTAAACCCATTAGCTGCAATAAGCCAAGAAGAGGTAGTTTAGTACCCGAAAGCCTTTCCAACTCTGATATAAGCACAAGTAACGATGTAGATCAAAGTTTGACGGATCAGACTACTTCCAGTGGCCTAAAAACATTAAAACCAAACAAATCCTCGACTTTAGAAGAAGTCCAATCAAACCCGACTGATCCAATGTTATTAAACAGCAAAAGCTACAAACGTAATTTATCTGAGAACTCTACATCTTCCTCAAGTAGTGTCCAGTACAGCAATGAATTTCAACGACAAAAAAAGAAGAAAGAAGAAAGTGATGAACAAAAAAAATTGAGAATCAATTTATTGCCGGCTAAGCAATGCATAGAAAATAACCTAAAAACACTTAAAGATAGTATATCCTTTGAAAAAATACTTTCATTGATCCATGATAATAACAAATCCTTATCTGTCCAAGAATTATTTATGAAATTGAATATCCCACTTAGTTCGGTGGATACTGTATTTATCCAATTAAAGTCGGTATACTCTGCCATTAATGATCATTCCACAAAAATACGAATAACAAAACTCACCAACAAAATTGCCGAGGATTTAATAGGTAAAAATAATGATGATAGATAACTTCCTACTTCAATGGAATATCAATGGTTTACAGAATAACTTAACTGAACTTCAACAGCTAATTGTAAAGAAAAAACCTATCATTATCTGTTTACAAGAAACGCACTCCCAACCAGCTCAGTCTATGTCCCTAAAATATTACAACCATTTCCGCTATGATCATACTACAGGATCGCATGCGTCCGGGGGTGTTGCAACTTTTATCCATGAATCAATACCAGTAATAAACGAGCTCAGAATAAATACGTTAATACAGAACGTTACTGTCAATATGCAATTTTGCAAATCAACTCCTTTCCATCAACTTACTGTTTGTAACATGTATTTGCCTCCTGATTTCACACCATCATTCCAGGAAATAAATAAACTAATATGTCAGTTGCCTAAACCGTTTCTCCTACTTGGCGATATGAACGCACACAG
This sequence comes from Coronaproctus castanopsis, assembly GCA_032883995.1. Lineage (NCBI taxonomy): Eukaryota > Metazoa > Arthropoda > Insecta > Hemiptera > Monophlebidae > Coronaproctus > Coronaproctus castanopsis. The sequence goes on from CM065054.1 coordinate 95,106,150, forward strand.
TCCATTATGGGGATCCAATAAAACAAACAGGAAAGGGAAAATATTTGAAAAACTGCTCCATGCAAATTTACACATTTCATTACTTAATAACAAACAGCCGACAAGACTCAACTCCTTTAACGGAACTCTATCGGCTATTGATTTAACGTTATCTACGAATGAAGTTTATTCAAAATTTCTATGGTCAATCCATCCTGACTTATGTCACAGTGATCACTACCCAATTTGCTTACAGATGAATAACATAAACAGGGAATACAAAATAAATAAACCTCAGGGTTGGATTACTAGAAAAGCTAATTGGGATAAGTACCGTGAGCTATGTAATTTACCCTTCAATTCCAGTCTCACAGACATAGATTCCGCGGTTAATAACTTTAATAACCACATAATTGAAGCGGCAGAAAAATCTGTTCCAAAGACGTCCCCATTTATATCAATGCGCAATGTCCCCTGGTGGTGTCATGAAGTAAAAGTGGCTATCCAAACCAGAAACAATGCTTTAAAGAAATTTCGTGCTACAAGACAGAATGCAGATTTAGCTAACTTTCGACTCTGTAGAGCTCGCACACGTCTAATTATAAGGCAAAATAAACGGAAAAGCTGGGCGGAATTCATTTCCGAAACTGATTCAAACTCCAACATTCCACAAATGTGGCATAAAATAAATATCTTAAATAGAACCAGAAGACCATCACCAATAATAACATTGAAAGAATCAACAGGTTTTACTCAAGATCCGGAAGAGGTAGCGAATATCTTTGGAAAATTTTTTGCCGATGTATCATCAAATAAAAATTGTAACAAGTATTTTCTCTCTTACAAAACAAAAGAGGAGCAGAAACCATTACTAATAAACTCAAACAACCATGAAGACTTCAATTCACTTTTCACTGAAAAGGAACTAAATGAAGTGATCAACAGAATAGTTAAAAATTCTGCCCCAGGACCGGATGGAATTTCCCCTCTTTTCATTAAAAATCTGCCTCTGGTTATGAAAAAACACCTTCTAAATATTTTTAATAAAATCTGGGCAGATAACTGTTACCCCCGGCTATGGAGCAAAGCAGTCATTATTCCTATTTTGAAAAATAAGAAAGAACATACCGACCCATCTTCATATAGACCAATCTCTCTTACCTGCGCTGCAGGAAAGTTGATGGAAAAACTTGTGGCACGTCGTTTAATGTGGTATTTAGAACGAAATGAATTGATACCGGAAAATCAGACAGGTTTCCGCAGATATGGGAGCACACTCACGCAATTGTATAATCTGCAACAGGAAATATTGAGAGCTTTCCGGCAGAAACATTACCTTATATCAATATTTTTCGATATACATAAAGCATATGATACAGCATGGCGTTACAAAGTAATTCAAATACTGCTGAAGATGGGCTTGAAAGGCCGATTAGTTCAATTTATAAGGAATTTCCTTTCAAATCGTTCGATCAAAGTTCGAATAGGAAATAAAAATTCCCAAGACTTTAATTTAGAAAATGGGGTGCCCCAAGGCAGTGTATTGAGTGTGTACTGTTTTTTGATTTTAGTAAATACGATTGTAGATTATATCCCAGCACCAATTTCAACGAGGTTATTTGCTGACGATGTCAATATAACTCTACTAACAGACGATGTGCTCTACGCTCAAAATCTGTTACAGAAGTGTCTAAATAATTTACACGAATGGAGTAGAACTACTGGTCTAGAGTTCTCCCCCCAAAAGACGAAGTACATGGTTTTCACCAAAAAACGAAGCCAAATTTCATTAAATCTAACCGTTAGTAACTCCATTATACAATGTACAACGACGTATAAATTTCTTGGTCTACATTTGGATCCTAAAATGACTTGGCGTAATCATATAATGACACTTAGACAAAAGTGTCAGCCACTACTCAATATAATGAAAATGATAAGTAATAAGACCTTTGGTCCAAGAAGTTCAACATTACTTCGGATTTACAATGCTCTTATCCTTTCAAGAATAGACTATGGTTCGTTTATATATTCATCCGCCAGCAAACGGCTACTAAAAATACTTGATATGGTACAAAATTCTGGACTTAGGATCGCGTTGAAGGCATTCCCAACCTCACCAACAGCTAGCCTCCAGTATCTTAGCGGTACTCCGCCTCTCTGTTACCGTAGAAAAATACTTGCTATTAAGTATGCAATGAAGGTAGCTAGTCTTCAGCAGCATCCAAATCGAATCCATTTACAAAATCTGCTACTGCAGCTCCAAATCCAAAACCCATTAAAGACACTACGCAATACCTTATGTAGAATACCGGTTATTGTACCGCCTTGGAGCCAATTCAGTCCGGATATCTGTTGGGATTTATTTTCAACAGATGTTAAAATGAAACCGATGGTGGAAATCCATGGGAAACTTAGGATTGTCTTGCAACAGCAACCGAACGCAGTCGTTTGCTTCACCGACGCATCAAAATCATCACGATATGTTGGCGGTGCCTTCTCAATCGGCAGCATGATCCATTCTTTCAGTTTACCGACCATGTCATCAGTTCTAGCGGCTGAGATGATAGCCTTGCTCCAGTGTTTGTTACGAATTGCGGAATTACCTGCTGGCCAGTATGTTATACTGACCGACTCAGCCATGGCGTTACAATGCATTGAAGCGAGGAATTCTACTGTGTCCATGGTAGACCAAATATGGTACAGTGCTTACAAATTAAGTGAACTTAATACCGGCATCACTTTTGTCTGGGTTCCAAGTCATCGAGGGATAATAGGCCACGATGAGGTACACCGTGCTGCACAACGGCCTACCCAAGCTTACCTGCCGACAGTACTGGAAGAAGACAATGCAAAATATTATTGCCAGAAAATTCTGGACGCATGGAATCGGTCATTCCATTCTCGACCGAGTAAACTTGGATATATAAAGAAGGATTTAACAACCTGGCCATCAAAGATTGGTAAAATTTGTTCACCGAGGTTGGAAACAGCCGTCAACCGAGTGTATATTGGTCACACGCTGAGTACGCACTCCTATCTACTGAGTGCCCAACCACCACCAATATGCGAATTGTGCTGTACTTCATTAACAGTCTACCATATCGTGGTTATCTGCCCGAAATTTGGTCAATATCGGTGCAATCAGCTGAAGAAAAATATACCGAATGTAAACAACCTCCTCCTTCTCACCAACTTCATAATAAATTCGAAACTGTGTAATAATATATAATTAATTCATATTTCGAGTAATAGCCTTATAGGCAATAACTACTCGTTAAAAAAAAAAAAAAAAAAAAAAAAAAAAAAAAAATAAAAAAGTTGAAAGAAATATATACACGCCCAAAAGAAAAATATTCATGTTAAAAATATTTTCATGTAAAATCAATTATAAAAAAAGTAAAGAAAGAACACATAAATTGCCATTCATATACTCTATTCTAACAAAAAAGTAACTCCAATTTATACGGCGTATGCACGTTTTGTTATTTCCTGTATTTTTATTTTAGTTAAATGAGCAACTGGGCATACTTTTTAAAACTAGTATACGTTATATTATTATTTTCGTTATTTTTTTTTGTAACATATATTTATTTTGTAAATACACTTTCATCTATCTATCTATCAATTTATACGGCAATAAAGCGATCGTATATACATATACCCATGCATATATAGCGTGATAGATATGATTTTTACGATGCGTCAGTTGGTTGAAAAATGCAGAGAACAGTCATCTAACCTCTGTTTGGCTTTTGTCGTTGTAAAAAAAGTTTTCGATCCTATTAATAGAGAAGACTTATGAATGTGCCTTAAAGCTGCTGGATGTCCACAGAAGATTCTACGTTTTTAATGAAGCAACTACATGGCCAAACTAAGGGCGCTATAATATGTGACGCGGGATTGACGCAGTTAATTGATTAGAGCACTGGAGTAAAACAAGGATGTGTACTTGCACCTACATTGTTCAATTTCTACATGAGTATGGTGCATCGGATTTTCAATTAGCGTGTGAAACGGATTTGTATACAAATAAAGTTCCGATACGACGGAGGGTTATATAATCTGACGAAATATAGAGCGAAAAAAACTCAGTCATTCGCGGTTACAAGCTTGCAGCATGCAGATGATTGCGTATTAGTTGGTAAACATGCAAATGACCTGCAAGATGCCCTGAAATGTCTGGAAACCATATATAAAGATTTTTGTCTTACCATAAATTTAAATAAAACAGAAATTATGCATCTTAACAACGATGAAATGGATATCCAACTAAATGGGATTAACATTCATATAGTAAATTAATTTAACTATTTAGGTAACGTTGTAAAGAAGGATGCAACTCTCGATGATGAGATCTCATCTCGATTGAAAAAAGGCAAATGACGCGTATCGAAAACTATCCAAGAGAGTATTCAATAATAGAGATCTAACCGTTCAGACTAATGTGTCGGTGTATAGTTCAATGGTTCATATATCTTAAACGATATCAAAGTTAAATTTGAAACTACGAAAGCGACTAGAAATATCAATCGAATCGTATAAAATCGATCATTTTCGAACGTTACAGACCTTAATATTTACTTATGTTTCACTTGTCATTTTATAATTTTAATGTTTTTTCCGGGCCATGAAAACATTTTTTTTTAAATCCGGCCCAGGAGCAAAAACAGTTGGACATGCCTGGTATTACTTCTTCATTTTATTAAGTATAAACAAACTTTACATTTAATAAAATTGTTTACTTATATTTGTTAAATTGTTTGTTGCAGTAAGCTGACAAGTGAAACATATGTATATATTTATTTCAATATTCAATTAATTGTGACACAAACAGTAATAAACATATAATAAGCATACGGGTTTAAATTAATATAACTGAAATAATATGTGTAATGTATTTTAAAATTTATATAGATGTTACATATTAGCGTGTATTTTCGAGTAGCTCAACTTCGAATGGCTGATATTGTTGCAAATAAAAAGTTAAATCGTTATTTGGATAACCATTAACATTGTGTTTCACATATATCGATTTAGAGAATATATTGACTGACTACTCGCATGAACATGTTTATTATTGAATAAAATACTATTAATTACCCGAGTATTTCACAAAAATATCCAATTATAAAATAAAATAATTAAATTATACAGTATTGTACTAAAGAAATATTACGTAAATTTAATATACCACCTAAACCAATTAATATTTACTAATGGAATATGTCTTTTAATGTTTATTTACAAATAACAGAAAATTTAATCTAAATTATTATTTGTATGCGCATTATATATTTTTTTAACATAGACTTGTCCATTTTACTAATGTTATATATATATATATGTGTGTGGTATGGCTGTGTGTATGTCGTATATCTCTCTGTACGTAGATAGAATGAAAATTCGTAAGAATAAAAGAATCAGTGAATTGTTACTTAACTGATCTACCTTCTATTATTCGCATTCATACATGAACACATGGGAAACATGTAGAAACTGGTTTACTACCACATGTACGCTGTTACTATAGCCGTTCGTAGAACTAACGGACTTATAACTTCTCCGACTTTCAAATCGACGAGGGAAGATCGATGACGTTAAGATTAGGAAAAACGTATTCTTTCGAAACAGATATCACGTCATAGTTTTTACGTTCGAAAAATAAAAGGGAAATAAAAATAATCCAGAGATTATGTTGTGATGGCTTGTGATACGCCCCCAACTGTTTAAGGGTATACCCTCATAAACTATTTCGTGATCGATTTCGGCTGAGGTTCGAATTTGATTGCCTGCGCGAATACACAAATACACACACACACACATATATATATATATATATATATATATAGTCATGGTGGCGTAGTTGGTAGAGTGCTCCACTGTTAACTGGACGGTCGGGGGTTTGAAACCATCACGAAACATAGAAAATTTTCATCATTTTTTAATTCTTAATTCTCACGTGAAGGCAGTGGCACCCCACTCCGTATAACATCATATGTACGGGCATCTGCGTCGCATTGAAATAGTGCCTTGAATGCTAGCTCATTTTGTACATAAAAATAAAAGTACCATAGCTAGTCACGACGTTCGGTAATACGACGACGATGATGATGATGATATATATATATATACCTACATTGTATGAATATATACATACGTATTTATATATATATATATATATATATATATATATATATATATATGTATGTATGTATATATATGACGGTGGGTTGTTGTGTGCTTATAACTAAGTGTATGTAAGTGGATGTGTATATGAAACAAATAATGGAATCGAACATAAAACGAAAAAGAAAAAAAGTGAATGTGTGCAAAACTCTGTGCAATGAGTGGCTTAAATATAGGATGGTAAATGGATGAATAACAGCCCTTTTATACGTCAAGTATGGGTGTAAAATGAGTTTGTAACGTATATAATAACATTGATCATTTATTTATAAAAGAAAACATACAAACAAAAACATATTCAATTAAATTATATTACGTACAAACAAATAGAAAAAAAAACATCCGTGCCTAGGAGCGCAGGGGAAAAGTGAAACTTAATGACATTTTTTTAAAACTAATTCCATACAGAGTTTTTTTAAAAATTTGTACACGATATATTGATAAACAGACACATACGCACACACACACATATACATACATAATAAAATAATAGGAATACCACGAGGTAGTAATTTAGCTCCACTATTGTATATAATATACACAAATAGTCTAAAATACATCATGAATTATAGTGTAAAGTATACGCTTTTGCAGATGATCTAGCACTAATGGTAGTACACAGAGATACACAAACAGCGGAAAAGTTCATGCAAAGGGATTTGATAGAAATTAGTAAATGGTCTCGTGACAATAGGTTAATAGTTAATACAGCTAAAACGAAAAGTATGTTACTAAAACCAAGGGGGGATAATGATATATATATATATATATATATATATATATATATATATAAACCCAAAATTATAATGCATTCTAATGAATGTGCACATTACATGATAGATGCTAACGAGTGTTCATATAAAAATTGCAAAAGAATACAACTAGTTAGTGAACATAGATATCTTGGTATAATAATAGACAACCACCTGAGATGGAATCTACATATATAAAAAGTTGAAAAAAAAATTGCAAGCAGTAATACCAGCACTATATATATACATTAAGGAATTATGTTAGTTGCGATACATTGAGAACTGTATATTTTGCATTGGTTGAATCCAGATTAAGGTATGGAATTCAAGTTTGAGGACTAGCGTCAAAAGTGTATATAGAGAAAATAAACAAATTACAAAGAAGATGTTTGAATTTAATAAATAAAGACAGACACGAGGGTAAATCATTACGAGATTTATTAAAAGAACATAATGTATTGTTACGGGGCTCTATTTGTTTATTAAGATATGGGAACATTTAACGAATAAGAATTCTATACAGATTAAAGAAAATACAGTGAAAAAATATGAATTGAGAAAAAAACTAAAACATAATTTACCATTAACGAGATCGAAATTCAGTGAGCAAACGGATACATTAGTTATTGCAAAAATGTTAAACCGATTACCGGATTATAGAGTTGCAGAAAAAATAAGGGGAAAACTAGGATTGAAAACACGGTTGCAAGATGAAATGTAAATAGCATCAATAAAGTATGGCGGCGAGCCATTAAATAAGCAAACAATGCGACCTACTACTGTAATTGAAGATATCAGATAAGTAAATACAAGATAGGAAATGTGGGAGTGAAAATGAGAGAGCAAATGTATGTGCAAGTGGGGTGAATGAAATTAATATATATGTGGGCGTGTGGGTGTGAGAGTGAATGATAACAAATTGGTATATATATATATAGAAATGTATTGGGTACAGATTGTATATATTTAAAATTCTGTGGAAATATTCGTCGACAAGCAAATTGCTTGACGAAACTATGTATTTAGAAAATAAGGAATATTGTAAATGTTCATGTTTATAATTTCAAATATATATTTAAAAATATATATATATATATATAAGCCTACCTATGTGTATAAACGTGGTTTGATCACAGTTGTTGGCAGCGCGGTACATGCGAACGGGATATATATATATATATATATATTCGTTTCTATAATTACCGAAGTTAACCCTTTCAGTCATACATTATAAAATTTTGACACGAAATTATAAATTTTATACACGTGTAGTTTCTTAGGGGAACTGTAGATAATTTTCGACATATTTATATATATATATATATATATATATATATATATATATATATATATATATATATATATATATGTATATATGTATATATATATTTTTTTTGAATTGAAATATTTCACGTCAACCAGTAGTTAAACATTTTTGTTAATATTAACATTTCATGTTCCATATAGTTGATTGAAATGGTTAATTCGCTTATTTATATCTCGTTTTTTTTTATCTTATTTTTTGTTTTATTTATTTTTTTAATCTAATTTTTGTTTATTTATTTCTATTTGTTTCAGCTTGTCCTACACCCGGCATTCCAGTACGCAAAACTACGGGATTTCCGTTCGAATGCGTAGTCATATGAAAATACGCACACGCGAATCGCGAATAAACACTATTAATATTTTTACGTAGGACGAATTACATCGCTTATCAATTAATAACGTAATTATATTACAAATTTTCCCGCGTCATTTCGGGGTAATAAGATTTTTATTTTTATTTTTAAGTAGATTTTTCTTTTTCTGTTTTTTTTTCTTTTTTTTCGTTTGGCTAAAATTACAAAATAACGATGAAACACGATTGAAACACGATTTTTTTTTTGTAATTTACTATTAATTAATTTTATTTGTAATATTGTTATTTAAAATAATTTAATTCGATTCGATTTTTATTCGTATTGGGCGATCTGAAATAACGGTAACGACGATTACTTAACGTCGCAATCAGTTAATTTGACAGAATTCTAAATGAACGAATGCCAAAAAAAAAATACACGCTACCACGCGCGAACAACTGTTATATTCACACGTACACTAATACGCATAAATAAATATACAAAAATATATATATATATATATAAATAAATAAATAAATAAACTTATGTTTTTACAACAACGATAACAACAAAAATTTATTTATGTATTAATCCATATATACATATATATATATATATATATATATATATATATATATATATATATATATATATATATATATATAATACAAAATATTGCTATGTACGATCTTAATACTACTATTAACACTTTGAGCCCCGTGTCAGTCATATATGACTGACGTTGTCCATTACCGCCAGCACATATGTTTTTTTTTTTTTTTTTTTTTTATAAATGCGATAACACGCTAATTTTTAATTTTTACTTCATATTAAGAAATATTTAACTTAAAATTGTTCTATTTCATTCAGAAACGGAACCAGAACCTGATATGTTTTAAACTGAATGTATACATTTCAAACTATCATTATTCCGTACAATTATATTAATACACGCGCTCAAAATTATTTCGCATTAATTAGAAACCAAAAAAATCTCACATAAAATTGTCAGTTATATATAACACTTTTTTTTTTTCGCATCACGAAGAAACTACAAAACAAGCTTGTTATTAAAGTAAAATTTTAATCAAAAGAGTTACAAACTTTATGACCGACATTGAATGTTTTATCACCACCGTACTCGTCTGTCATAAATTAACTAACACGTGTTTATTATCACCGAGTTTCAAAATGTGGCTGGAGACTTAAAGTGTTAAATAAGTACATCTGTTAGTAATAGAAAACAAATAAGGTAAAAGTGAACATGTACGAGGTTATACTCTAGCGAGTAGAACTCCTTGAATTGCTAAGTCGTTACTGGTATCTAAAATTTGATCAGCTTCTGTATTTACATGCTTAATCGCTTTTCACGCGCTGCAGCAAACTCTTGTTTAACCTCGTCGATCAACTTCATATGTAAATCCTTATTGTCATCATTACGCGAGTATAAAACAATACATATATATATATATATATATATATATATATATATATATATATATATATATACATAAAGTTAAAGTAATTATAATAAAATAAATATTAAAATTTAAATAAAATTTAAAAATCCCGTACCGTACAACGAAGTCGTATACAATATTCATCTATCGATATAATGAAATAATAATTCGAAAAATTGTAATATAAAATTATCAAATAACAAGAATACGCGAATTCAAGTAAACGATGTTCGAGACGGTAAATTTTTTTTGTAACGCGTATAATGCCTAGAGCGATATCGTTAATATCCGATTACGTTAAATAAATCATTATATCGCGAAATTTACATAATTATCGGTCACACCATGTCAACACGCGCCTATTCGCTGCAACAAGTGAGCCCTCCTCTCTGTCACTTTTGTAACACTCAATTAACTATCCTACATATATTAATCATCTGTCCTTTATACGCAAATATCCTAAACATGCCTACATCTCTTCCACTAATCCTTTCCAAACGTACCTTCTTCTGAAAAAAGACTCCTGTCTTTCCTTAAATCATGCAATCTATATCATCTAAAGTCTCCTTTCACGGTGCGTCTGGCCCTTGTGGCAGTACAACGGTTAAAATAAATTAAAAAAAAAAAAAAAAAATTGCCGAAACTTTATTAACGAATTACTAAAAATATCCGAATGGTTTAAATCCGTTGAATATATTTGTACTGAAGAGCGTTCGATATAATTCTGCGACCCAAGAGTTTAACGTTCGGATCTGGTTTATGCGACTGGTAAAATCGTTTATACTGCACGCAGTTTCGAACGGTGCGATTCATTAAATACGGGCAAGCGATTTTGAATATACGAACAGATATGAACCCGGTAGATATTAGTTGACATATTCGTCGATATAGAAATATTTTATCGAGCACGCCCCCCGGGTATATATTTAGTTTAAACAAAAAACCTAGTGACGAACGATATTATTCGCTTGTAGATAAATAGACGAAGTTTTAAATTCCGAAACGAGCCATTATATACGATTAAAACAACTTCGTGTAAAGTTTACGAATTGAATTTTTATTATTATTATTATTATTACAATTTTCGTTTATATTAATATTATCATTAAAACGCGGAAGATATATTTTATCGCATTCTCGCCGAATTTTAATAATTATCGTCAAACTCTATATAACGTGCGTGTTATCGTGTTTAACGCATCTGTTTTAAAGTTTTTAGAATTAGTAAATCGTGCACTCGAAAAAAATTATACTTATATATTATCTAAAATGGCGATAATAAAAAAAAAAAAATATGTACTAATTCGAATTTTGGCGCTTTAATGAAAGTATCGTTTTTAATCGAGTATTAATATATTAATATATTAATAGTAACGCAATAAAATATAGTATATTAAATTATAAAAATACCGTTTAATTCATTTTAATCCTAATATTATTATTCATTTATAATAATATAATAAAATATATCATCGTTCTGTATAAATTCGACTAAAATAACGTGCGAGAAAAAATATGTAGATGTAGCGTGTTGGGTATTAGAATGTAATCCATGTCCTCATTCGATTTCCTCACGTAATCGTTACCGTATTAAAGTCAGATATTTTTCTGCGCACTCGACAGAATGAAAAGCGCTTTCTATTAGTAAGTATTTCTCAGAATTTAGAGCATGCTATTTCGCTGTTGTAACTTTCAATCCGTTGATTCCATCGCAGATTCCATACGTCACGCGCTAGAATAACGCCCGGGTATGGTGTAATGACTTTTTTTTTTTTTTTTTTTTTTATCATGTGAGTGTAGTCCTTTCTTTTGTCAAGCGCGTGACATTGATTTTACTCTTACGCGCGCTTAACGGTCGTGTACTACGAAGACAGTTCGACTATCTAAAACGCGAATACACTTTATTATATGAAAAATATAGGCCGTCGGAAATACACTCGAAAACATCGTGAACATAAATATTTATATACGTATTAATATATATATATTTAAATCGTATATTTGTGTAATCAATAATACACGAAAACACCGGTATAATATGTAGCATGCACTCACTACACACACTCGCACTCGCACGTAATTTATAAATCGTGTACATTAATCTTCGTGTTCAAGCTCTTGTCGACGAATATCTACATTATCTTTATATTTAATTCATATGAATTATTTGACAACGTTAAGAATTTTAACCCACACCAACTCTCACATATATACATAATCTCAAACATATCTCACTTCTGTACCACATTTTCACTCTCGATTACACTCTCACATTATTCTTAATTACGTATCTTATTTGAATTACCTCCATCAGTAGGCATCGTTAAACTCCATTTCTATTCAACTTTAAATTATTATCATTTGTTCAAATTATTATTATTATTAATTATTAATATTTTCAATTATACTCTTTACATTCTCATCATCATTTTCCATCATCCATTGTTTTAATTCTCAGTTCCCATATTGTTTTTTTTTTTTTTTTTTTTTTTTTTAACAATATACTTTCCGGTATCTTATTTAGCACGTTTGTAATTATGTACTTATCCGACTGTTCTCAATATTTTGTTCACATTGCGGTCAATCTATATTTAGGTATTTTTCTTAAATATTTCATCTGTATATTTCCTTCAAAATTTTTATATTTTACTTTTTCACTAAATAGCTCCATTTTTTTTTTTTTTTTTTTTTTTTTTTTTAACAGATAAAGACCAGCTACGTTCAATACATTGTGTGTTCCTGTATAAGCTCGTCCAACTTTCTTTCTTCATCTTTTTTACCTGCCCAATCTGATAATGTAAATCTATCTTATTTGAATTACCTCCATCAGTAGGCATCGTTAAACTCCATTTCTATTCAACTTTAAATTATTATCATTTGTTCAAATTATTATTATTATTAATTATTAATATTTTCAATTATACTCTTTACATTCTCATCATCATTTTCCATCATCCATTGTTTTAATTCTCAGTTCCCATATTGTTTTTTTTTTTTTTTTTTTTTTTTTTTTTTTTTTTTAACAATATACTTTCCGGTATCTTATTTAGCACGTTTGTAATTATGTACTTATCCGACTGTTCTCAATATTTTGTTCACATTGCGGTCCATCTATATTTAGGTATTTTTCTTAAATATTTCATCTGTATATTTCCTTCAAAACTTTTATATTTTACTTTTTCACTAAATAGCTCCATTATTATTATTATTTTTTTTTTATTGTGTGTTCCTGTATAAGCTCGTCCAACTTTCTTTCTTCATCTTTTTTACCTGCCCAATCTGATAATGTAAATCATATTAATCTCTACTCAATTCCCAATAATAATGATTTTATACAACATCTGCTTTAGCGTACGAACAAGCTGGTTCTTCTGCTGACCATACAATGCATGATATAGAAAGCGCGTATCCTGAAAATGAGAGCGAAATGGACTCGAATGATTGGCAAATACCAAAAAAGAAGGCCAAAAATTGCAATGTTCCCCATCTACCTGAGTATTCAAAAAAGGGAAATCGTTTTAGTCCTTTATATAGTGAAGAAAGTGTGGGTAACGACGATAGTAATCCTTTCCCTACTTCATTTCCAACTCCTCCACCGTTGTTTGTTCATGATGTTACAAATTTCCCTTCCATGATGAAGAAAATAGCTGCAATCTTAGGTACTCACGAGTTTACTACAGCAAAAACTCTCAAACTGAACACGGTCAAAGTGAATGCTAAAAAAACCGACGACTATCGGAAACTCGTGTCACTACATTTAAAAGTGAAGACGTAAATTTTCACACATACCAACTTAAACAAGAAAGGGCATATAAAATTGTTATAAGACATCTACACCATTCTTTCACGCAGGATGAAATAAAAAGAAAAAGGTTTTATTGTTCGAAACGTGTTAAACGTTAGACACAAAATCACGAAAGAACCCTTGTCTTTGCATTTTTTAGATCTCGAACCTACTGAAAATATTAAAGATGTTTTCAATCTAAACTATCTATTATATTCAAAAATTAAAGTTGAAGCCCCACACCCCAAAAAAATCATACCACACTGTCTACGATGTCAATGTTGGGGGGACATACGCAGTCATTCTGTAATCGCCCATTTAGGTGCGTAAAATGCGGACAAAATCATAGTTCAGCTGAGTGCAGAGAAGACCCTAACACTATACTTAAATGTGCGTTGTGCGAAAAGGATCACCCTTCAAACTATAAAGGTTGCGCTGCCTATCAGAAACTTTATGAAAAAAAGTACAAAACTGATATTTAAATTGTCAATGGTAACTTATACCAAAATAAATCCCAAACCACGGATATAACTATTTCAGATAATAGAAGTCAACGCGCCAATTATGCAGCAGCTGTGGTAAATAATGTCAGTCGCGTAGAACATTTCGCTAATGCCGGGGTTGATAATACCTTAGTCGAAAATAACACGGTTACAAATGATACTAGTGAAAATAGCAAATCTCAATATAATCACTCAGATTTAGCACATTAACAAACTTTTTAAATGAATTTAAATCTACGTTCCATCAGCTAATTCAACAAAATACACTTGTATTAAATCTGCTAACTGCTCTAACGAATAAACTTATTAGATAATGATTTCATCTTTAACAATAGCAACTTGGAACGCAAATGGCGCCCTACAAAATAAAATAAAAATCGAAACATTTTTAAAACTCGAGCACATAGATATATTATTACTTGCTGAAACTCACTTTACAGATAAATCTTATTTTCACATATCAGGCTATAACATATATAAATAGACTAGATGGCGAGGCTCATTACTGCAATCATAATTAAAGGAAATATTAAACATTACGAATTAACCAAATTAACTAGCGAATAAATGCAGGCAACTAGCATAATTGTATTCTCATTAAACGGCAAAATTGCGATGTCTGCTATTTATTGTCCCCCGAATCAAAAATTTTTTAGAACAAAAATTAATTAAATACTTTGATAGTCTAGGTCATAGGTTCATAACTGGCGGTGACTGGAATGCGGAGAGTGTGAGATGGGGGTCAAGGTTTACAAATGCAACAGGTAGCTTACTGAACAAAATAATTCAGGACAAATTTTTAGGATGTGCTGCTACAGGTGAGCCAACATATTGGCCAACCGATAGAAACAAAAAACCAGATGCGTTCGATTTTTTCATTACTAAAGGGATCTCTATGCTCAATATCGAGGTTAAAACATCTTTGATCTGGTATCAGATCATAGCTCTATAATTCTTACGGTAAGTGTACGGGTGTAATAAGGAAAGAAAGCCCTCCCAACCTGCATAATAAATACACCAACTGGAATGAATTCCGGGAAGCTGTAGATAGAGATTTAAAATTAAAACTACCATTGAAAAATGAAAGAGATATATAGCGATACAGTATCCTACTGAAACTATTCAACGCATAGCGTGGAAATCTTCACCCCAAATTAAAACTATCGAAAAAGTATATAACTTACCGCGTCACGTTCTGGCTCTAGTTAAAGAAAAGAGAAACATTCGGAAAAAGTGGCACATAACTAGAAACCCAGTCTACAAGTTTTTATTAAACAAAAAATCAAAAGAACTTAAATCATTAATTAGGGAAATTAAAAATGAATCTCTACAGCGCTATTTACAAGAATTATCTCCCTTGAAAACTTCCGACTATAGCCTGTGGAAAGCGATTCGATGTTAGGCCAATACAACTTATTCCACCGATTAGAAATCCCGATGGAACATTAGGGATGGTCGAGAGAAGGCTGAAGTGTTTGCCAAACATTTTTCTGAAGTTTTTAAACCACAAACTCTGAAACTGACAATTCTGAAGATATAATGACATTTTTAAGTGCTCCTTTTCAAATGAGTCACCCTATTACGCCAACGTCCCCGGCAAAAATAAAATGTATATTCAAAAAATTAAACAATAAAAAAAGCCCGGGCTCCGATTTAATACCCGGAAAATTATTATCAGAATTGCCGGCCAAAGCGATACTATTTATTAATAATATTTTTAACGCAGTGTTTCGCCTGCAATATTTTCCACTGTCATTTCGGCGCAAATAGTTGTAATACCTAAATCGGATAAGGCACCGGACTTGATCACGTCATATAGACCGATATCCTTATTACCTATCTTGTCAAAAGTGCTTGAAAAAATCATATTAAAGCGGTTAAATCCTATCCTAGAATCGGAGAATATTATTCCCGATCATCAGTTTGGATTCCGCAAGAAGCACTCGACTATCGAACATACGATACAAGAAGGCTTTGATGGTTCCTAGATGTCAGGCAAGCCTTTTTATAAGGTATGGCATCGTGAGCTATTATATAAACTTAAAAAAATTCTTCCTCATCCGTACTTCCTTCTCCTTAAATCGTACCTTGAGGATCGTACATGCCAAGTAAAATTCGAAAACGAATACTCCACTATCTATAATGTTTTCGCTGGCGTGCCTCAAGGGAGTGTCTTGGGTCCGGTGCTTTATCTATTGTTCACGGCTGATTTTCCACTTAGTGACGATGTTATAACTGCCACGTTTGCGGACGATACAGCCATTTTAGCTGTAGCCAAAGAGCAAAATCTAGTCCACGAAACTCTGCAGCGGTCTTTAATAAAAATCGAAACCAGGTTGAGACGTTGGCGTATTGCAGTTAACGAAAGTAAGTGCACGCAGGTCACATTTACTTTGCGAAACTTAACCTGTCCACCCACTACATTAAATGGGGAATTAATCTCTCAACAGAATTACGTTAAGTATCTGGGGGTTGACAGTAAATTAACGTGGAGCAGACATATCGAGTAGAAAAGAAAACATCTCGAAATAAAATTGAAGCAGCCGTACTGGCTTCTTGGCAGACACTCCAGTCTTTCTCTTGAAAATAAGCTTTTAATTTATAAAATAATGCTAAAGCCTGTGTGGACATACGGCCTGATGCTATGGGGCTGCGCAAAAAATAGCCATATAAATAAGATACAGCGGTTCCAAAATAAGATCATTAGGTTACTTATTGCTCCTCCTTGGTATGTTTCGAATTATACTTTACATCGTGACCTTCTCATTCCTTATGTTAAAGACGAAGTCAAACACGCGGTTGAGCAGTATAAAAGGCGCTTGGAGTCTCATATGCACTGGCCATCAATTTATTAGATAACAGTATTCAGATACGCCGATTAAAACGAACCAGGACGTTTGATTTATCCTAATTTCTACTGGAATTCTTTGGGGAGCACTAATGTCTCACGCTACTTCGCATTTCATAAAAATTGCTAGATGGCCTCTAGGCCAGTTGTAATTATGTTATTTATATTAAAAAAAAAAAAATCTTTAGCTTGATGTTTACTTATTAGAAGCTTCTTCTTTGTAGTCTATTAACCCCCCGAGCTTGTATTCCGTATCTTAATCTGGACTCTACTAATGCGAAGTACGTCATTCGCATTGTTTCCCGACTTACATAATTACGTAGTGTGTGTGTAGAAAGTTATCAATCGATCGCGGTTTCTTTTTCATATTTGATATTTGTATATTCCACCTCAAATGTATCAATTATTATAAGAGTATTTTTTTTTTTTTTTTTTAAATTTGACTATATACTAGAACAAATGTAAACATAAATATGAACGAGAATTTTTGTCAACTGATAAAACACAACAAACATATATACGAATTCCGTTTAAACAATAAACGTAAAATAATAATTAAACCGTTTCATTTAGTAAATATTCTAAATGCTGCCAAATAATAATTATATATATATATATATATATATATATATATATATATATATATATATATATATATATATAACATAAATGTATTTTGAAAACTTGGGCTTTTAATGAATTAAAGATTTCCTTCAAAGCCCGATATTTTTTCCACCCTATTGCTATGCTTCTATTTAATTCCTCGACTGTTTTATCTCGGAATGAAATTAATTGTATCCGAGATTCTTCAGCCCATTTTAATATTTTTTCGAGTTAATGACCTCATCTTGCCGTGTGCTATTAATTCGTTTTTTTTTTTTTTTCTATTTATATCCTACTTTCTTTGCACTTTCTTCTAATTCGTTAAGCGTCATCCGTAATTGTTCAGCCGTGGTGGAAGCTATAATAAGTGGCACATCATCTGCGAAACGTAAATTTGTTAAACGAGTACCATTGATGTTTATTCCCCGCATTGTTCCCACGATCGATTCCGGAATAGTTGTTCCAACACCGTGTTAAATAAAACCGGCGGCGACAAAGGGTCCCTTTAACTCCTTTTTCCAATAGGGAGCCATCTCCTTCCTGATCCAATATTATCTTTCCTCGAGTATTATCGTAACTATCATCTAATTGATTTATTATAGAAAATATTTTGTTAAATGTAAAAAACTTATCGATCTATTCATTACTCTTTATTTCCTTTTTTTTATGTAATAATATTATTTCTGTCCCGTTCCGTTGTTCGGGTATTTTTTCCTTAAACAATATTCTCTATCGAATAAACGTGTAATTTCGATAATTAATACATTCTTCGCAATTAATTCATTTGCAATTCTGTCACTTTTTTGGAGTTTTATCCTTCTTCAAATGTTTTAGAGCGTTTTCTATTTCGATATTTAAAACTGGCGGGACACTTATTTACTTTTTCGTTACCCCCCCCATTATAATTTTCCCAAAATCTTCTAATTCATTGATCCGGCGTACAGATTTGTGTAATATTCCGTAACTACCGTAATACCGGCGATTACTTACGATTCACAAACATCGTCGTGTAACATAAAGGAAATAAGTTAGTTACAAATTGCACAGCGTGCGATCGAAAGAAAAATGTTAGAGGGCTTACTAAATTTGATAAAATAAACAAGACATTACAGTCAACAACAGATTACTTAATGGAGATAGCAAAACTACGAAAATGTATTACGGTGTGGTCATGCCATGCGGAAACAAGTAGATAAAAGTATAGAATGAATTAGGGGAAAAAAAAGAAAATATCGTTAAATATGTGGGGATCAGTTGGATGCGGAAAGCATAAGATGGGACGATTTGAAAGCAAATGGGTGTTGGATTTCAAATAAATAAAAAAAAATACACCAAAACGGAATAGAAATTTTGTTCAAGTTGGACTTTCGTTATTATTTAATTTTGATTATTTTCTGTATGTATTTTTAGTGTGTGTATTCGAATGAAATAGTATCTATTTATTTTAATTATATATAAATAAATCTCTAACAAGCGGAAATAATAGACGTGGTGGAGATCGCTTGATCGAATTTTATCAACAGAAGCAACTCGTTATCACTAATACACTGTATAGAACACTCAAGCGTCGACGATTATCATTCGGCGTCATTATCGCCGTTTCCGCTAGATAAGTCGGAAATACCACTCAAGGTAAATGTTGCCAGACGAACTGACAACTTTGAAGGAGTCGATGGCGCGAGGTCATCTCGCATATCGATATTATCATCGACATTATTTAAATAGCAGCGGCGAGCCGTAGCTATTGCATATACAAAGACAAAAGCACGATAACGATTAAACGAGGAACGCAGTAATAAACTACCATCATTAATGGACCCGATTGAAATCCTCATAAGGGTGGTAAACAAACCTAAACCAATTATATTCACACGTATCGAAGGTTAAAACATTAAATTAGCCATTCGTTTCTATAGAGGAAAATTTAAATGCGTTTAATATTTACAACTGCTAAAACAGTAATTCGAAAAAATCGAATCCTATACGGTACACCCGAACACGGGTGGTGCAAGAAAATCTTAAATAGCGTTTAGCGAAGGTAAACGGTCAAAGTCGTTATCGGACCGAATTATACATACGCACGTCTTCTTATAAAAACTAAAAAACTTTAATCCTGGAATAGTTTCATTTAGCATCTAGGTCACACTCGTGCGAACAAAAAAGGAAATCATATAAGTCGCATGCACACTATTCTACTTCGCGACTGTTAGCAGAGAAAAAAAAGTCTTCTCATCCGCATAAACCTGTAAATCCATCTTGTAGATATTCTCGTATATATTACTCGTCAGAAAGAGTTGCTGAAAATGAATATATTCCCGAAACAGTTTATTTCAGCATATAATTCTGATTTTTGCCATTTCAGAATTAAATGTTCAATTAACCTGTCATACATTCAGTTGAAATACGTCCCAATAAAAATGGTCCTATATGTGAAAAATTTAAATCAGCCATAGTATAAACCCGACGAAAATCATCTCGTGCTAGCGAATTGGAGACTCGCGTTTTAGTTTTAAAAAAAGAAAAAATAAATAAATAAATAAACAATCTCTTTTTTTCGCTACGAAAGACGTATAACGATAAGATATAAATCATTTACTCAGCTTACGGGAGGTAGATACTGTTTGAATTCTACTAAACAAAAATAACCGACAATTTAGATATTTATTTATGTAATTTTTAGAAGAATCAAACTTTTTTCAAATAGAAATTAGTACAAACACTGGGTCATATACAAAAAAAAAAAAAACAGCGTTCCACACAAGTCACCTCACTATGTTATACACATAAGCGAGTAGAGGTGAACTATCAACAGATTCAACTTTATTATTTTAGTATTTTCTATTTAGGCCGCACTGTTCAGTTATAACGAAACTTTTCTACGCTCCAAAGAACATCCACAACCTAATTCTCTATAACCAAAACCGATCCTACACTAAACGCTAAATGGTACCTAAATATCGTACAAAAATACAGTGACCTTGCGCAGACGGAGAAAAATCTACAACAGGAAGCGATAATGTAT